>JAOEHY010032195.1:0-22756 GCA_025447955.1 Psilopsiagon aurifrons
GGAAGAAATTCTTTACTGTGAGGGTGGTGAGGCACTGGAATGGGTTGCCAGGGAAGCTGTGAATGCTCCATCCCTGGCAGTGTTCAAGGCTGGGTTGGAAAGAGCCTTGGGTGGCATGGTTTAGTGTGAGGTGTCCCTGCTCATGGCAGGGGGGCTGGAACTGGATGATCTTGAGGTCCTTTCCAACCCAAACTGTTCTATGATTCTAAACAACTCCATTTTATCAATAGCATGTGAGCTAATACAAATTCTTCTGGAAGGAACATACAGTGATGAAATAGCAAACATTGCACTACTAGCCCCAATAATGCAGGAAAAACATCTTTGTATTGTGCAAGCAGACAGCAATATAACACAGAATTTCCCCTCAGGAATAGATCGTGCTCTTACAACAAAAGGGTTGTGAAAGGGTTGATCTTTGTTGTGATCCCTAAGGATTTAATGAATTGTCAGACAATCTGTGTAGATCAGACATTTGTCCTGATAAGCATATTTGCATTTCTTTGGAAGGTGGTTCATGGTTGAATAGCATGATTAAATACATAATTGAGCTGCTTTTGGTCATTTTGAGCAATGTAAATATAATACTAAATACAAGATTTATGTAAATATAATATTTAAATAATGTTTATGTAAATATAATAGTAAATATAATATTTATATAAATATCTTTATCTTGGCTGAGGGGGGAAGCAAGAAATAGCTTCACAAGGCACAGGATTCCCAGATGAATACTGTCAATGTCTCTGACTTCAGTGAGACCTCAAGGAGATGTAATAGTCTGAGTAGCCTCTCATTATATTTATGGGGTTTGAAAGTGGGTTTTGTACTCCAAATTCCTCTGCCCTTTCTTGAATTTTTACATGGACTCCTAATACCCTGATTACCTTTTGTTGATGTATATAAGCATCACACATATTTGGAAGCTTTTGCTCTAGTAACACTTGGCGAGTTAATGATCACCATTTGATTAAGATGCTTTCTCTATTTCTAGGTAGAGAATAGAAGGGATGTTACTGATGCTGCATGCAATTGTTTTAGAGCATTAAGTGTGTGTATAATGCAAGGTCACCGCTGCCAGAATTACTTGAGCTATGGAGCCACTAGAGTGATGCATTTTTTAAGTGATGCTTCCTAAAGACATTTCTATAAAACTGAACAAGCAGAATCCTAACAAATATAACACTAAGCAAGTAGCATCACGACATTGTAATAATTCAAAGCTACATCTTAATAATCATTAGAGAAGTGATCTGTGGTCATGATTTGTTCAGCTAAACCCAGGTATCCTTCAGTGGGTTTCTTGTCATGAACGGGCTGTACCTTGCAATGTAATAAATCAAGCTCATTTAGATGTGTTTTAATCCAACCAGTAGCCCACCACTTGGGGTGAAATAGTAGGAGCCAAGGAGGAAACTAAACCAAGAAGACTTGTACTTTGAATATAGCTATGTTATTTGCTCCTTGCCATCGGGTTGGGGACCTTGCCCTTTGTGTAGGTGCTGGGATGGAGATTGCCACTGCTGTTCCCTCCTCTGCACATCATTAGCATTCCCCTCCTTAGCCAGCACCAGAGGGGAGCTGTAATTAAAATTCAATGTGACAGAGCATGTCAAATGCAAATGGTCCCTTTCGCACAAGATCTTTGCTAAGCTCCTGTTCATTTTGTGCTTGTACCAGTTCGATGTGCTGCTTTCTAAGAATAAACTAAGAGGAGCAGGTCAGGACTTTGTGATATCCTATGGCAATTTTGTTTAGATAATTTTTCTGACTGTTAAATATCGTAGGTTTATTGGTTGCCTCTTGTTCACGGAAGCAAAGTGCTAATTCATTAATTATTTCTCTTCAGAGCCTGGATATACTCAGTGCAACAGAATATGCCCCTGGAGCAAGGGCAGCTTTCCCAAGGCCAGGCCTTTGTAGCCACTACTCCTTGGGAACAGGCAGGGAGGATAACCTGAAGGGATGGGCAAAGGAAACCAGTCCAGAGCAGAGCTTCTCAGGGTGGAAAATCAATCCCAGCTTCACCAAGATGATCTAAGAAACAAGAAATACAGGGTAATGCTTCAGCAAGAAGGCCTTGAGATGAAGTCTACATCGTGAGGAAGTCTTGCCAAAGTGGAATGGGGAATCTAGTGGATGGGAAGCTTGGCTGAACAACAGAAAACTGAGGACTGGTGGTGGCCCTGCACCACCAGCTCAGCTCCATGCCATTGCTGAGGGTCAGGAGATCACCCAGAGGGGATACTGAACATGCAAGGCATGCATGTCCCCACAACACCTTTGCAGAGCAGTGTGACAGGGACAGGCAGAGTAACAGGGAGCAGAAGCGGAGAATTGAGGATGGAGCAAGTACCAAGGGGGCTTTTCCCTGGGGCTAAGTGCAGGGTTAAGCTTCTTGTTTCATTATGGAATTCTTTATACTAATTTTACAAGTCATTAACATGCTGTAGAGTTTCTCATTGCACCCCAAGTCTCACACTGTGTTTTAAAGCTGGTGAGAGTGCTGTGATCGCAACACAGAAATCATGACAAGATCAGAGAATACCATTGTAAGCATATTGCCTTCAGGTAGAGGAAGCTTGAGTAAATGTCTGCAAAATAGCAGGGCAGCAATAAAACTTATAAACCAATAACAAATCTTATATTAAGAGCAAAATCCTCAATGGGCTAAGAAGGATGGATGTTGCAGGTATACACCATCAGAGGGACCTCTCAGAGCTTGTTGTAACAGAACAATACTGCTTGAACAGATAGCTAATCAAGGCCATAGCACCATTCAAAAGCTGATGACACAGCAGGTCTAATGGAGTAATTATATAGCTAACCAGGACAAGCTGTGCCTTCCATCGGCTGAGGGCAGGGTATTTTAGCAGGGAGGAGTAAGACTAGGCTCTTGGCTGGCTGCTTGGCAATGTGTGGTACTGTGTCTAGGAAGGATACTTTGCAGAGTACTAGTACAGATACTGTTGGCTATTTTAGCACCTTGCATTGTTTCAGAAGGAACAGATGAGCTAGGAAGGAAAGAAGAATCCAGCTGGGATTCCCACCTCTAATTCTAAGGAAGCACTGAAGGCAACCCCTGAGGCAGCTGTGTTACCACATGAGGAGCATTGGCTTAACTGTAAATAGATTATGGATGAAGTTGTTATGCTGCCAGGTCTTTAGCTTTTGAACTGAGTCACTATGGGAGCTTAGGAAGATTCCCAGTGAGAGGAAAGCTTGTTGTTGTATATTCATGATGAAAAACTTAGTATAACTTCTTTTTGAGGTACATGAACCCTTTAGCATCTGGTATCACTAAGCAGAGGGCTTATCCCTGGGGGATTTCTTGGCACCCTTTCTGTTTGGGCCTAGATCTCACTGCGATCTATGAGGATGAGTCCAAGGGTTTAAGTATGTTCTAATTTATCCTTGGGAGCACTGCACTCCCCGAGCAGGCACTATGATTCTGTGTTATTTACATAGCACTCTCCTGTCTGGGGTGTGAGGATACACATCAGCCTGCCCTGCAGCAGATGTCTGCTGTGTGTTTTTCTTCACCGGGCTCTCCTCTAGCTCTTCCTCAGCATTCCTGTGGTGCTTCCAAAGAGCAACTGCATACTTTGTATGCCCTGGCTGTTGTCACCCACTTCATTTCAGCTTTATACCACAAGGTAATCACTGATGTCTGTTTGTCCTGTGATTCACCCTACCCCACCCTTAGCAGGACTGCAATAATTATTACCATCCAAAATTAATGGCAGGGATGCAAAGATTTTAGAAGTCTTGGCCATGCTTTAATTACAGCCCCCGTACTAGCACTTGGGGTCTGAGTGCACATAATGTGAAGCTGCTGGTGAAAGCTCCTATCCAGTGGTGGGGCCCATTGTATCTGAGAGCAACTCTCCTTCCTCCACACACCCAGCTTTGTTCAGCAATCATAGAATGATTTGTGTTGGTAAGGACCTTCAGATCATGTAGTTCCAAAGCCCCTGATGTGGGCAGGGATGTCTCCCGCAAGACCACTGTCCCAGTGATCATTTCTTCTTTACCATTTAGCTACTGATTTTTTTACCATGCCTGCAAAGCACAGAAAAAGGCCTGAGAAGCAGGTAGAGTTGCAAACTGGGTGTGTGCATCTCTTGATGAGCAGAGGTCGTTCTCCCCCCTCTAATTTCTTTCTCTTTTGCACTTCACCAAGTTTACAGCTTGCCTCGTTTGGTTCCATGTGGTTTGGTTCAAAGTCTCCCCCTCCTGTTACTGACAGTGATCCAAGGAGTGCTGGAGGAGCATGGCAATGTGTAAGGTGTATGTACTGCCCTCCTGAAGGCTTCTTGGTCAAACAGAAGAAATCATAACTGCCTCCTTACAAGCATTGTTCTACAGGCAATAAAACTCCATGTCAAGCGGCACCACAGTAATTTATTTTACACACCCAGGCTCACAAATAAGACCATACACACCCTCATACTTGGAATGGGATAATGCATACCAGCTGTATTTTAAGATCTAGCTGGCTTTAGATATTATTAAGATATAAGCCAAATTCAGGAAATTACGTTGCTAACACATCATTGAAGATTTCCATTTATGATGCCTTCTACTGTTATTACAAATGAATTCATGGGAAATTTAATGAAGTTCTCAAAAAGGAACAAATGGGTTTCTACCTAGTAAATACACTGACCAAGTTTACTGCTGGCATATCTCCTTGTCCCATAAAGGTTTTCAGTATGTCATTTTCCTCTGAGTAATCTTAGAGTCACAGACTGGTTTGAATTGGAAGGGACTTTAGAGATCACCCAGTTCCAACCCCCGGACATGGGCAGGGACACCCTCCATTAGACCAAGTTGCTCCAAGCCCCTGTGTCCAACCTGGCCTTGAACACCGCCAGGGATGGAGCAGCCACAGCTTCTCTGGGCACCCTGTGCCAGCACCTCAGCACCCTCACAGGGAGGAGCTTCTGCCTAAGAGCTCATTCCCAATCTCCCTTCCGGCAGGTTAAAGCCATTCCCCTGTCCTGTCCCTACAGGCCCTTGTCCAAAGCCTCTTTCCAGGTTTCTTGCAGCCCCTTTAGGCACTGGAGCTGCTCTGAGGTCTCTCCTTAAGGAGCCTTTTCTTCTCCAGGCTGAACCAGCCCTGATCTCTCAGCCTGGCCCCAGAGCAGAGCTGGTCCAGCCCTCAGAGCATCTTTGTGACTTCTGGACTTGCTCCAGCAGGTCCAAGTCCTTTTTGTGTTGCTGCCCCCAGAGTTGAACGCAGGACTGCAGGGTGGGGGTCACACTAGAGTGGAGTAGAGGGCAAGAAGCCCCTCCCTCGACCTGCTGGTCCCGCTGCTGATTACGAAGCCCAGGATGTGGTTGGCTTTCTGGGCTGCAAGTGCACACTGCTGAGCCATATTGAGTGTCTCACCAACCAATATAAATTAAGCCTTAGCGTCAACCTAAGTGTACCATAGAAAATGTTGATAACTTCAGTGTACTGCACCTGCAGCCAGGGATGCTTTAAATATTAAAGTCACCATTCTCAAATAGCATTTACACTGAGATCACGTTTCTTTTCCCTGTGCATGGCTCCTCTGTATTTCAGAATAGATATATCCAAATACATCCAGACAGCATCTCTTCTGCGGAGTCAAAGACCCTCCTTGCTATGCTTGTCTGTCGCTGGCAGAACTGATGCGCCCATCACTGGAGCTGATTTTGCTTCCCCAGAACCAAATCCAAAAGACCGGTTAAAGAATTGAGCTCAGTCCCTGCAGCCATACATCCCTATCTCTACCATCAGCTGCCGGCTTCCAGAGTAAGGACTGTGCTAATATGGAATGAGCAATGACACATCAGTGAAAGATAAGGCTAATAATTTACTCTGAACCTGCTTAGCCACAAGGAGTTATGCAGGAGAACATGGGCATGTGTGATGAAGTAGCAAATCCTCTCTCTTGCTTGTTTAAGCAAGGAAAAGGCATGGCTGTAAATCTAGAGGAGTCATTTATCTGCAAAGGAACGTTACAAGCATGAGCAGAAGTGCCACGTCTTCTGCTTTGTGATCTCTGTTATCATGCTGGGGTTTGTAATCTGCTCAGAGAGGGTGAGAGATTAATTTGATTTAGTAACATAGATCAAAATGATCCTGGGAATGGAAAAGATTCTTCCTAAATCTGATTATGGGCCAGCAACTACCTGCTCATCAATCAATGCTGACCAAATCTCCTAAGCTGAAAGGTGCTTTGCATGGGTGAAAAGGCTTGCTACACTTCACTGGGGCCCTACTTCAGTGCATGGATCAGATCACAGATGGGTTTGCTGGGCTGAAAAGGAATTCATCAAATTTTCACCCCAAAAGAGGATTTAAGTGCTCTGTAGAGTTCTGTCATTGTTCTGCAAATATAGACTGGTCTATTTTAGAGTCCAGGGAAAGAGGCTTATGATAAGACTAAATACCACTGACACTATACCTGTCAGCTTTAAATCCATCTGAAAATGATGCAGGAATCCTCTGCTCGGTAGACAGTAACCTGCAACAGGCATATCCAGTCACTTTGCATTGTGCTGTGAATTCACTCCCTGGGATCTTCAAACTCCATGTAAAATATTATGCCTGCTCCTCAAAAATCTAGTTGACTTAGGAACCTTATTCCTAAAACTGTGCCTTTCTGCTTGGGCCTTGCTACTCCAAATAAGCTGGATAGGAGGGGCAGTGGATGGCAGGAACTCTGTGCCTTGTTCAGCTCCCACCAATAACTATAATTACTAATAAGTCTCCAGGGACTGGAAGATGCAGTGGGGTGGAGGGAATAACTGCTAGATTCTGTGTTATATCTCCAGCTGATGTCATATGTGATGGTGGATACGTATACATATATATACACATCATATTGCAGGCAGAGACAGACTCACCCAAATTAATTTTCAGCCAGTTTGGTAGAGGGGACCGTCCTAGGGTGGTACTCGGTTGCTGGAACACAGAGGTTCACTGACTTGAAGGAGCATATATGAAATGGTTACTGTAGGTCCCTCTGAGGACACAAGACAGCCAACCTGGGCTTGGAGTTATGTACAGAAAAGTGCGATCTGCTGTCTGATCTTAAGTTAAGGCTTCTTATGAATTCACTGCAGCCAGTAATTTGGAGTAGATGTAATGCTTTGTCTCTGGTCTTTCTAAACCAGCCATACATTTCAACCTCATTTATTATTTAGACCTGATATGTTGCTTTGTGTGGTGAGGAATTTATGCTCTCAGATACTGACGGTGAAAGATCACAGGGTCATTTTGACTATTTCCACTTCAGCTTGGAGGCTGTAGCTGCCCCATGATGTGGTCTGATGTGAGGGTTATGGAGCAGTCCAAGGGGCAGAGAGTCAGCCCAGAGGGTGTTACACAGAAAATGAGCTTCTCTTCTAGCATATCTGAAAGCATTAAATCCCAGCTTTCACTGGGGGAGAAGGGGGTGCCCTATTTAAATTAGAAATGAGCATATGGCAACATTTCTGATTGGAAATTTGAAAACATCAGGCCAAAAGTAATTATTTTGTTATGATGGAACCCTAAATGTGTTTATGTCTATATAAGAAAACTTGTATTTTTCACTCCCAACACTGATTGTGCGCATCTTTTCTTTGATTCACCCTATAATCTTCCTCTGCCCGGCCCTCTTTTCAGTGAGAGACCTGAAGGGATGCAATTCGTGCCGGAGGACCCTTTGGTGGGTGAGGAACACACGGATAGGAGGTCTGCATCCCGCTCTGGGCCCTTTCCTGCTCCCAGGATCGCGGGTGATCCTCGGGCGGGGCGGGAAGCGCGGCCGGCTCCCGGCGAGCCGGCAGCACCATCTGCTGCAGAGGAGCCGAACGGCAGCGCTGGCCGGGATACTGCCATCCCCGCTGTGTAACGGGGAGCGCCGGGCATCCGCAGGCTCCCCAGTGCTCAGGGACAGGGATGTGCGTCCGCACCTCTTGACTGGGAAGCTGAGGAATGGTTTTCTCCCCTCATTTTGGAAATAAGCTTCGTTAAAATTTGGATACTAACTATTTTCTCGCAACTGAATGCAGTAAAAACTTTGTCTGAAAGACTCCACCTCACTAGGATTTGGAGCTAAGTGTGGACATCAAGGTTCAAAATGACTACAGACTGAGCTGTAAATCACACAAACATTAGGACAAGCTGCCTGGTGGAATAGCTTGTGTGCTCCTCAGTGAACAGTGATGGGCTAAGTGGGTGCTCCAAGTGAAATGCAAACTTGAATATTAATCTGTCTTACTAAAATAGGAAATGTCAAGTTTCCACAGAGCCTGTGTGGCATTTCAAGTGGAAAGTGGTAAAAGGAAACACATCTGCCCTAATTATAGAGGTTGGTCAAAACCCCTGATTTGATCTTTTAAAAGGAGGAAGTTCAGATGTAACCTCTGTGTCTGAAAGCTACAGGGCAGAGCAGCTTTAGGATGATGGCTGTAATGGCATTTAATGAGGTTGTTAAATGAGAGGGCTGACACTGCTGTGCTGAGCTGAGAGCTGTTTGGAAACCTCTCTGTTGCCCTTTTCCACCCTGTAACTGGTAAACTGTTTTCCTGCAAAAGAATGGAAAATTGAGCAATGTGCTGAAGGCTTGATCCAAAGCAGATTGGCTTCAAAGCCCATCCCAAAACTTCAGCTTCAGAGGAATTTGGAGTATACTCATCCCAATAACCCTCACTTTGAACAATAGAAAACAAATTCATTTTCTAGTAAACACATAGACAGACACATCAATCAACACCTGAAAATTTGGGTACCACAACTTGGGCTGATCTCAGCAACGGAAAGTACAATGAAAATGATGTCCTTGGTAGGAGAAGGGCATTTTATGTCAGCGAGACAGGAATAACCTAAAAAAATCACTAGGAGATGTATATTACCTCCTTAAAATCATTTATTTGGGGAAAGTGGAGGAGTTTAACACCCAGGTCCTCATCAGATTGATGAGCAGATGAAGTATCCTCAGTGAGCTCCCCTGGGCATGGAGAGATGGTCAGCCTCCAAAGCTGGCGATGCTCAGAGGCCCTTGGCCCTGCTCCATCTTGCACAATGCCCGAGAGTAAAGTGCAGACGAGTGTAAGGAGACACCCAAAGCAGCCTGCTTGCAGCAACTGTTTTCCACAAGGCTTGCTCTGCACCCAGCAAGGGCAGCCCAGGGCAGTTTGGTCTACCCAGGAACCAGTGCTTCCAGTAAGCTCCTCTCATGAGCGGAAGAGTGTTTAGAAAACCCAGAGCTGTTTTATTTCCTAATTTCCACACACTCATAAACCTCTCAAAATCTTTGTCAGAAACACTCAGCGTTATAAAACACCTGGTGGGTGGGGGACACTGGGGAGGAGGCTTTGAGGTGGCTCGTATTATATGGGCAAGGGCTTGCTGGACCAAAGAAGCCCCAGAGCCAGTGCCAGGGGAGCGTTTGGGTGTATACTGCAATATCTTGCTGCTGGCTGAGGCAGAGATTGCAGTAAAGCTTCTGCTGGGGCTTGAAAAGCAGTCTCCAAAGCTGTTAAGTTCCTGCATCAGAGATCTGAGCTGAAAGTGGGACTCTACCTTATCTTCAATGTGGAAGGTACACAGGGCTCTTAGAGAAAACCCTGAGCTCATCCTCTGTCTATTTACTTCAGGGACAGGCTAAAGAAAGAGCTAAGATCCTGACCTATAATTACATCAGCTTCAGCAGCCAGGGCACGTGGCTATTAGTAATCTAGTGAAAAATGTAACAACACTTGCTTAAAAATAAACAGCCCACTCAGAAAAGGAAGTTACAGTAAATAAACTCCATAAGAGGCAGCATTACAAACTTAATGGCTGGAGTCATAATTGGCTATAGAGATAAATGTCTCTAAAGCAAGAGGTATTGAATATTTACTTCCCTACATCTTGCCATTGAAATTTCCCCAGCTGGAAGAAAGCAACTGTAACCAGCGTTCTGGGGACGGAGACATCACTGTATTTAGAGTCACCCCGGTGCTTCTGCCCACACAACTTCCTTTCTTGAAGTCATGCTGCAAAAAGAAAATGTTTTCCTTCCACTTGCTCGGCAGAGCATGGTGACCTCATAAGCAGGAGACTTCAACTTTCAAATGTTTAACTCCACAGAGGTCTGATTTCCCTCTTCATTTACATTGTCTTCAGCAGCTTCCATGAACTGAGGCACACTCTGTTATATTAATCTTCATGGGCTTTCACTCCTCCTCCCCTGGAAAAGTTGCTGAGAGCAGCTCTGGTCAGGCTGTGAGTAACCCCGGAATTACTACAATCCCAGATAATCGGGACTTGGGCAGCGGAAGGGGAGGGTGGGAAAGGTTTCTGCTTACACTTTCCTTTTGTCTCTTTTGCACCACTTCAGCTCAAAAAGTACTCTAAAATAGAGCAGTAAAAGCAGACAAACTGCCACCCAGCTTTACATCACCAAAATCTTGTCAAAGGAGAGGACCTCAACAACACTGCCCATTGCCAGGGAACAGCCCAGACCCCAGCCTAAACATAGCAAGTGCCAATCTGCAGAAGCTACAGACCTGACAGAGCCTAGTGCAAATCCTAAGAGAGTGGCTCTTATGTGCAGTATCGCACCCCATCTTGCAGAGATATTGTCCTCCCCCATGTGTTGATATTGTTCTCTAGAAGGCATGTGTTTTTTTATTGTGATGGTAGAGTTACATGAAACTAATGAGTCAATGGTCTCACATTTTTAAACAGATGGTTGAGATATCACTTTTGATTGCAGTCAGCTGCTGTGCTTTGGTGCCTCTGTGTTTTGGAGTGGGTGCTTGTGAGTTCACCTGTAGGGAAAAGAGGCTTGAAATGGCTGTGGATTTCAAGGTTGGACAGAGCTTTGGGTGATATATAGTCAGTGTGAGGCATCCCTTCCCATAGCAGAGGGGTTGGAACTAGGTGATCTTAAGGTCTTTCCCAACTCTAACTATTCTATGATTCTATGGATGCAGACTCAGGGGTACCTTGCTGCTGGAAGCCTTCCACTGGCTTTATTGAGCTGCTGGTTCAGTAAGGGACAGCTTTCTGTCCAAGTCCCTTCAAGGAGGGTGGTGGAAGAGAGAAGACTGGTAATGGGACAAGGGATTTCTTGAAAAAGAATACAACTGTGTCCTGTGAATGACTGGAGCATCCTACGTGGCCTCACACCCAGAGAGAGAGCTGCTGATACAGTGATGTCAACCTGATTTCAAAAGCGTTGGAGAGGCATTTTGGAGAGATACTTGTGTTTGGCCTCATTGCATATTCACCCTCTCCCATGCTGTAATGTTCTTACTCATGTTGAGCAGTACCTCTCTGAGGAAACAGTCCCATTGGTTACAGCAGGGCTACTCATATGGAAGACACTAATATTCGACATGAGTAAACAGCTGTAAGTGTGTGCAATGGGCCATATATGGTTTGTCAGTCCTGTGGTTTGCAAGCCTGTGGGCAATGATAGGGATACAAGCATACCAGTGTAAAATTCCAGATAAATTTCCTTAAGATTGTGTTGACATTTCTGCAGAACTAAGCATCAAGACATTTCAGTAGTTATAGTTGGAAAGACTTCTCTTCCTCTGCTCTAAATTAATTTCCTTCTTGTTGTTCTCTTTGGTACCATGTGGAAGCATCACTTTGGTAGATCAGAGTTAGCTTCATACTGATCTGATGTAAGCTTCACAATAATGCTTTGTTCTTTGGCATATGGTAAAGTTCATCTCGGTCCTAGCTGTTCTGCAAGTTAGATGCTGAGTTAAAATGGGTCCTGAAGGATCTTTGTGTGGTTGGTGAGAGAGACTGGTAGCATTGCTGATGCAAACCTCCAAGACAGCACTGGGTGGCTAACTCTGGGATGGCCATGTCAACCTACATAATCTAAAAGGACAATGCATATCAGATGAGAGAAATTAAAGCCTAAGTAGTACTGAGCATCAGAAATTCATCTGCAGGGCATAAGGACTGGAAAAATTGTCACGCATATTGGTGTACTTAATTTTTGCAACTTTGGGGATGATTCTAGTGAGTATATTTGTGGCTTCTTGTGCTGACTGCGTAGTCAAAGCCATTGCAAAAGGGCTGCTTGGCATCCTGGGCCCATTCAGTAGAAAGGTCCATACACTTCACTAGGCCCCAGGGTAGTTGTCGGGCAGCCAAGTATGGCAACTCTCAACTGCAGGCACACCCCCAAACTATGTATTTTTGGACTTCCCCGGCACCCGTGCCACAGGTATTTCAATAATCCCCACTGTGAGGTGTTCCAGAGAAGCTGGGAACGGCCAAAAGGAGAGAATGGAAAATTCCCATTGCCTATGCCTTCTCCAAAGGAACCTGGAGGTGGGAGGGTGTTTTGAGTGGCATTCGTGGAGCCTGCCAGTCCCACGTAGCTCGTGTAGGAAGTTTCTCACCGTTACAGTCTGCAGAGACATTTCTTCCCCCTTAGTGACCTAATTCTGGTGAGTAAGCAGCCATTTGGAAGGACTTTCCTGCCTGACTTTCTGACTGTAGCTTGGAGCCAGCAGGAACAGGAGCCCAGGTTCAGAGCTTCCCCCATGGCACATGGTTCAGCAACCCCATGATTCGCTGGAACCCCGTTGTGGCCTGTGTGTGCAGACAAGGTGACGCTTAGTGGACAGAACATGACAATGTTGCTAAAAGAAATAGGTCCTTAGGACATAAAGGAGCCTAATGCAAGCTTCCAATCCCACTGTGAGTAACTGGATGTGGCTTACTGAATTCTAATAGAGTTTTGCCAAAAGAAAGCAACTTTTTCATACAAGGCACATGATTTTCCTTTGAAAGAATGTTTACAGAATAGAGCTCATTGCCTCATCAGTCAGTGTATCCTTGATATTTTCATTTATGTGGTTTCATATTTAACACGTGTTTGAATCATAGGACTTTTACCCCTTTATCTGAATTTATCTATTGGGAGCATTTTTAAAAGTGAAATGTCAGTCAGGTGCATGCCAGACATGTAGCAAACAGTTTTTTCTCTGCTCCTCGTCTCAGTTCTCTGGAATTCCCCTCTGCTGCTTTTTCATTTCTAATGTTTCCTTTCCAGCAGAGCAGAACAGGTCCAGATTCTTCTCTGACCAAAGAAATGTACTCAGTAAGGTCCTAGGACCAGCTCCTTGGTTGGCATATTTGACTCATTTATAGCACAACAGGAGGTCCTTTTGCCCCTCAGATGAGAGCCTTTAAAGGCTCCTCCTATTTCTTCAGCTGGTCTGTGCTGGTTTGGTACTGGAGGGCTCCCCTCAAGCCTTTGATGGGTCTAAAACCTGATAGCAGCCACTAGTGTTGCTAGACCTTGTGTTTTCCAGGAGGGCTTTTCCTTTGGTTTTACTTATATAGCAAAAGAAGGGAAAACGAAGTGGGTCAGGAGCACTGTGAGGGTTCCAAGCTGTGGGTGGCAGAGAGCATGGCACCCCCATGCTGATGTACAACCTGCTGCGTGGTACGGTGCCCTCCCATACCTTGTGGCAGTATTCCCTGCCCTCCCCTGGTCTGGGTGGCTCTTGTTCATGAGTGCTAGTGCTGCAGCTGCATGGAGATCTGACGAAGTGGGCAACGCTGGAATGGGAACAGAATGTCATTATTTGTGGTGAATTATTTCTTCACCCTGAGTGTAGGAGAGACTGTAAATATATGCACTGGCACAGTTTTAACATACTTCTCTCTTCTCCGTAATAATGCTATTTTCCAGAAAGCCTCATAGAAATCCAGGCCAGAATTTGGATAAAAGAAGTAGCTGTTTGTTTGTTCCTGTTATTTCTTCACTTAGAATAATATATCTCAGTATCACCAATAGCATGATGTGTGTGCAAGAATGATGACAATAATAACCACGGGGGTGGTGTGATGCTGAGCAGGAACAGCTTGATGTTTGGTGGTTTAAGCAAGACATGCAGCTTGAGATGTTTAGAAATCCCACCAAAAACAATGTATTTAATATATATGTGCTCGCATATGTGCCTCGGTTAGCTATCCATGGAAGCTTTTCCTGGTTGCTATGTGCATTGACCTCACAGACAAACGCAGCTGCTGGCATTGATGCCTGTGTCACATGGATTGTGTGGAAACAGGGCAACATCTGGCAGTGAGCACTTCAGGCCTCTGAAAAGAAAAATGAGTGCAAAGAGGGAATGTGGTGGTTCTGTTGTCTCCTGAATACTTTAAAACATGAGATAGAGGCTCTAGAACAAAACTTTTTCTTAATGAAGCCTACATGATGTTTCCAGTATTAGCACTTTGCCATGAGCTCAGACAGCATCTCCTCAGAGTGCTGATGTGGGATTTCAAATGTGTCTGCAGTCAGCAAAGGCATAAACCTCCTGCTGAAACCCATGGCAAAGCCCTCTCTGCTTGCAAAGGGAGCTGATGGCTATGGTAGCTTCAGTCCATGCTCAGCCACACAAATGAAACAAAGAGGATACAGCAGACCTGTGAAGGTCAGCATATGGTTAAGTGTTTTTGTTTGCATCTAGATGTGCTGCGAATTTTACTGACAATGGCCAAGCCAGACAAGAATCCTGTTCACTCACTGCTGGTGGAAGAGGATCTGCAGTGCTAACTGGGCCTGCAACTTCCCATTAATTACGAGGTGCAGTGATTGCATATTTACATTTGCTGATGATGCCAATGTCTTTCAGAAGAAGGTATAGAAGATTTTACATGACTTTCAGCTGGAACATGATGTCACCAACACTCCCCCTCCCAGGCTGGTGGAGCAGTTCTGATTGCTTGCAAGGCTTTATTAATAGACTTGCTAACATCAAGGAAAGCTTTATGAACACTTGGGACATAGGGAAGTGCCAGTGACTGCACCTTGTGCTGCTTCTGCAGACCTGAGAGGCTTTCATGCCGTGAATGGAAATGACTGCCCTTGTCCCAGAGGTGCTAATTGACCTCGTGTGCAGGGCTCTGTAGGGCATTATGAGAGTCAGCCTCAACCACATTTTTGATTATATTTCAGCAAGAGACAGGACATCACAGCAGCTTGAGGTAGCCCCTTTGCAGTTGTAGTGGATGAGAAATGAGGCACCTGGTTAATAACCCTGCTTCCTAGGGAGAGGGATAATTCTTCCATGAAAGGATAGAAATGTATTAAAATGTCTTGTCTTAAGATCTTAAGATCTCACCTGACATGAATCGAGCCCTTTATAAGTAGATTTGAGTTCCTTGGCTTGGATAGCACCTTCTTGGGGTTTTCCGCACAACTTGAGCTCTGATCCTACAGTACTTTTAGCCCCCAATACACCCCTGGTTGCAATAGATCTGGGCACTGTCAGGGAACATTAAGTGAGATAGGCTCCTGACAAATCAATGTACTTCAGAAATACCTCTCACCTGATAAAGACCAGGTATAACCGGTACAGGAACTCCTGCCAGTGTGTATTTGAACATCTCCCTGAGCTACACCATGTAGCCTCCTCCTTGCCTTTATTGAAATTTAGAAGGCGTACGGAGGTTCTGGCAATGATCAGGGCTAGTTAGTTAGGTACAGTCATGAGTGTGAGGCAAGTACTGAGTTCCTTGGTAGTACTCATTTATACTTCTGGATCACAATAGTGGTGGCTACTCTCCACTTCTTGGATGTTCTCAGGGAAACAGAGGTCTATAGCTTGATAGAAACATCCTCAGCCCACATGAGTACAGGCAGGGAATGAGATCAGGTAACTTTGGCTGCTCTGGACTAACTTGCAAGTAGTCAGTTTGCTGCTGAGCAGGGCCCTTGTGCTGCAAGTAACTGGGTTAAGTCCTGCTGTGCAATGACTTTTCAGGGATATCGGTAGAGGGTATTTTCTCCATTCTCCCACAACAGTAGAGAATGTACTTTTTATTCCATTTGGCCTCAGTAATGGCATTAATGTCTGGGAAAGCAGACAACATGAGCAGGAAAGCAGACAACATGAGCTCTAGATCTGTCTTTCTTACTGACTAGCTCCTCAGAGAGAAGTCAGCTCATTTTAGCCATACCCACAAAAGCCACTGTGCCAAATAATCGAGGCCATCTGAAGCAGTTTGAATACCCTGTTCCCATGCACTATACCATCTAGCAGGGTATGAAAGCTTAAGCCAAGTGTTTGTGTATTCAAGTCACTTTAGCTGAGTACAATTGGTCAGGGCTGTGCTATTCTTTATCAAGCCTCATACTACAGAAAGTAGTGTTGGTACTGGTGCTATCTATCATGACCTGATCAATCCATGTTTAGCATGTTGTGATGAGTTATCAGGCCTTTAACTTCTCTTTTTGTAACAAAGCCTCTTTCCTCTAAAGAAAAATGTCCTCTAGCAAATTATCTTTCCAGGTAGATGGAGGCAATGACACAGGCTTAGGTTGTCTGTTCAGATCAAATGGCAGCATGCTGAGAGAAAAAAGTATTAAATCCCTGTGGGGTTTCTGCAGTAGACACACATGAGTAAAGCATTTAGTGATCATTCAAGAAGAATTTTGGGAATCCTTTTATTTTTGGTATGGGTTTTTGATCTCAACTATACATAGTTTTGGCCCTTGATGCTACCAATTATCCCTGTATAATACAGATTTTAAATACTTGCCACATATTCTTGCTAGCTGAGGGCGTCCTTTCCTGCACGTCCAAAAGTGTGAAAGGTATAACACAAAAACCCAGCAAATTGGCCTATATCCTTTAATTCTTTATAAAACCCCCACAAGCCTCAGCAGGCTTTATGTACTAAAGACCTTTTTTTTCTCCTTCGAATTTCTGATTCCCTCACTGCTCAGTTTTTATTTGAAGACAAACTCTTTGGTGACATAGAAATGAATTGCAATAGAATTACTGCAGACGAGAAAAACCAAAGGGATTCTGACTTCAGGTGGGAAATATTTTAATATTAAATAGAATAGTTTTTAATATGTTATTCTGATTTCAGCTGGGTATTGTAAAACATTCGGGGAGGGTTTGTGTTTCATGATGTGTGGGTAAAAGCCTAATATAAAGCAGAAATATGAGGGTTTTGGTATTTCAGCTCATTATGACTACTAACTACAAATGATCATACTTCTAATGTGAAAAAAAAGCCTTATTCTCTTCAAGTAGCACTTGTAATGAATCTCTTTCAGAAGACGGACGAAGCACAGGGAACATTCACGAGACAGTATTGAAATAGAAAGTTTTCACTGAAAAAATCTGTGCTATTTCCATTCAAAACTATTATTGGACAGTGGGAAAGAAAACAAACGCCTTCCCCCTAAATTGATGAAATTATGTGTGTTTTGAAAAACAGGCTGTGATTTTGGTCTCACCTTTTATAATGGGACTTTCACACAACCAATTTAGATCTAAGTGTTGTTGATGTGAACATGACACAGTTTCTCAGGAAAGCTAAAGCTGAGAATAAGGCACTGGAGACCGGAGCTGCTGGGGTAAGTCCTCTTCTCCATGCACTTTGCTCCTCATTTAAAGCAGTTTCTTACATATCGCTACAGGTTGTACTGATTTAAATACAACAGGTTAAAACTGGCAGGAGTGTAAGGTTCACCTTTGATTTTTAAAGCAGTCTAGTTAAACAAATGCAGGTACTCAGGGCAAATGTATTTAAACCAGTTAATTCTACAATCAGTTTAGCTAGCACTGATACCGTACCAAATTACATTAAATCAGCGTGAGAGTTTAACCTGGTTTATCTACATCTGCTATGGCCTTTGCACCAGTTGAATTAACTGGATTTGTAATGCCACGCTAGCCAAATAAAGTTGTCCTCACAAACTTTATTCTATGGACTTTTACTGAGTTTCCCAGCCTGTCTGTGGCTGTGTCTGAGTGCCAGCTTGGTGATACCTGCTGGAGTCCAGCTCTGATTGCTTCTGCTGTCACCTTTCTCCCTCCCAGAGAGCCTGAAAAAGCCCAGCAGAGTTTGGCAGGATAGTTGTGTGCTTTCCTGCAGTTGTTTTTGAGAAGCAGGACCCAAATTATTTCCCTCTGTGAGAATAACCCTGTGGTCCTCAGGAAGAGCTGATCTCACATAGCCTGCTGCCGGCTCTTCTGACTTTGTTCTTGGCTTTGTATTCATCTTTCTTAATGCAGTATTAAAGTCATCTTAGCTCAGGAGAGCCTTGTCTTTCACTTACAGAAAAAGCCAGCTGCCTACCTCTCAGCTTGCAAACGCACCACCATATCCAAGGGTGACTGGGTGTTACTGGCCAGGAGCCTGGCTTAGAGGCTGTCAGATCTTTCTTTCCAGGCTGCGGACTGAAGGTGAGAGCCTGCAGGTTCTCTTCTCCATCCTGCAAATCCCGTCCCTGAATACCAACCCAGACCAGGGAAGACTGACCAGGGAAGACCAGGGAAGACTGTCCCTGTAGTTGTGACACCCCAACACCCTACATCTGGACCTAGGAACATCTGCCATAAGCACCAAGCTCAGTCTCTAGTGTGGAAATTGTCTCTGACAAAGAACCAGAGGGAGTGACTTATTCCCTAGTCAAGGCTATTTTTTCCCCAATGCCAAGTCAGTATGACATTGCTCTTGCAGCTTCTGTTTGCGCCACTGCTGCTGCTGCTACCCAGCGTCATGAGTTAGCATCTGGAAAGAGGAACATGTGAGAATCAAAACAAGGGTACTGAACAACAGAGATTGTCCAGTTCCCCTTGAATCCTTCTGTAATCTATCCAAATACAGCAGAGATGAAGAAAGGGAGGAATAGGAATTAGTGGATGATTCATTAGAGTAACACAATTCATTCAAGAGCCCAGCTGCAGAATTAATCACCTTCAATTTTGCTGATAAAACCACCCTGGGACTGACAGGGTTTCAGACTTTGTTCCAAACTGATGACATGCTCTTGGTAACTACATTTTTAAATATGAATTCTGCTTATTTCTTCTGTAGTATTCATGTGACAAGGGGGGGGGGGCGGCATTTTAAATCTCAGAACTGGAAACTTCTGAAAGAGAAGCAGATGCAGACCTTGAAATTATTAGACCTGGCAACAAGCATCTTATGTGAGGCAGGCTGTGGAGAGCAAGGCTGTCCTGCCGAGACGTGGGGTAGCTGGCCTGTTGTTCTCCCTCATAAAATGGTTTTGGATTCCCCCTCAAAACATCTGGTTGCTTCTGGCTGTCTAGCAAAGGTCTGCATGTGAACTGACAATGCTTGGAAGAATTATCTCGCTATTTGTGGCTGCTGGTTTTTCATGTATATCAGAGATACGCCATGTGCTGTTCTTGTGACAACTGCAGCAAAGCAGCAGTTAAATTTCCACGGGTTTCATCCCTCTCGGACTTTTTCCATCCTAAATGGGAGCAGGATTTCCTGCTGTTGTCTTTGTGAGCTGCTGTGTGTATGGAGCTACGCTGAGAGGAGTTTGTTAGGTTTATTTTCCTGAATGGGGGGAAGGAAACCCCTCGATTTGAAAGCAGAAAGGATGAAAACTGCACCATACGGGAGTCAAAGCTCAAATGGCAGACAGGGTAGGCAGAAACTGTGATTAGATCCTGAGTAAATGTGTGAAGGTGTCACTGGGGGGTGGAGGGAGCCAAGATCTGAAACAGGGAGAGTGTCTTGGGTGGGCAGAGAGACAGGACTGCAGCTGGGGCAGGAAGGTGACAGATTGGGTGTCTGCAGAGAAATGGTGTGGCTGGATAAGAGGAAACTGAGACAAGAAATGAAGCAGAATGACAAAGAGCATGGGCAGAGAGTTCTCCATTACATCTGACCTGGAAGGTGAAATGATTTTGGTGAGATACCGGGAATGGGAGATTTTAACTGGCAATATATGCAGCTGGTGGAGCAAAGAAACAGGACAAGGATGTTCCTATGAGACTGTACGTAATTTATCCATGAGTACTGGAAGTTCTTGCTTAAATGACACCTTTCTTTCCATAAAGAGGATGAACGCAAAGGTCTAGGAACTTTCTTCAGTATTAAGTCACATGTCTGTTTATTTTTCTGAATAGCAGCATTGACTGCTTCCTTTCCTCTTCAAATAAATACACAAATAGTTGGTGTGAGCAATACTTCCCAACCGGGAACTCTGCTAAGTCGCATTTCAATTTGTTGCCTACTTATAGAGATATCAATAGATAGTTCCCTGCTGACAACTACAGATCCCCAGCCTGTGATTCGAGAAACAAGACTGAGGGGAGAACCATTTAAAATGGTACTTGTAGGCCAGAAGGCAAACAATGTAAATTATGAGAATTATAAGTGAGAATAGCACAAATGAGGGAAGTGCAAAGAGTAATCATGGGATGTGGATAAAATAGCAGCTCTGCCCAGCTTGCTTGCTGCATGTTAAACCGTGCACCCCACAGTAGCTTGAAAATCATCGCTGAAATCACAGGAAACATTGGTTCAGAATGAGGAAGAGCTGTGTCTTCTGATAAACCCTTCTCCTCAGGAGCTGCACAATCAAAGTCCTTCAGCCTACTGAATCTCTGTGCTTCTTTCTCAGATTTGATGAGAATCCACTCTGAAAAGGGGAATTTGTCTAATGAGCTGAACACATATTTTAATGGCTTTAGCAATATCAGGCTCTCATTTGAAAAATAACTGAACAATGCTGACCAGAGAGAAGACGTCTGCATAGTGCTCAGGAGGTAAGCAGAGCTGGGACATGACATGATGTAAAAGGTATGGAATAATGGTGGATACTGTCCTGCTTTTAGCTGGAACACAGTTAATTCCTATTAGCTGGTGCAGTGCTGTGTTTTGGCTTTAGTCTGAGAACAATGCTGATAGCACACCAATGTTTCAGTTGTAGTTCAGTAGCATTTACCCTTATCAAGGAATTTTCAGTCTCTCATGCTCTGCTTTTGAGGAGGGGCTCAAAAAGACAGGAACCTGACCCAAACTGGCCAAAGGGGTATTGAATTGCACAGAACATCATGCTCGGTATAGAAACTGAGTTTGCCAGGAACCACCAATTGCTGTTTGAGGACAGGCTGCGCATCAGTCAGTGAATGGTGAGACATTATATTGTGCAACACTTGTCTTTCTTGTGGTTTATTCCTCTGTCTCTAAAAATTATCATAATTACATTTTTTATAATGACAGTAATTATAAAAGTGTTACCTTATTCCAATTACTAAACTATTCTTATCTCAACCCATGCTTTTACCTTTTCCTAATTATCTTCCTATCCCACTAGAGCAGCTACGTGGTTCCTAGTTGCCAACTGTGTTGCCGACCACAACAGTATGATTCAGCAGGACAGTTGACAGTTGCCCAAATGCAACAAGAAATTGCCCCATCTGAACACCAAATACAAACTTTGCATTGCACAGGGGAGGGATGAAAGACAGAAGTAAGCTTTGTGGTCTGATGAAAAGAAACCCAGGTTCCTCTCTCCCTGTGAGCAGCACACCAGCCCTACTGAAGGTGCAGTATCTCAAGTGAAGCAGCATTGCCTGCGTACATTTGCATACTAGATCTTAGCTCTTTAGAACTAGTGCTATAATTAAAACAGAGTCGAAAGCTCATAAAGCTGTGGCTTTTTAACAGTATCTCATTTTTACACCTGGAAATATAGAAGCAAAGTTATTATAAAGAGATGAGTCCTGAAGCTTACTTCTTCGCATCAAATCACACAGCATTTGTTTGCTCATGAAAACAGTTCATCAGAAACACCCTCTAACACACAGAGGTTCAGGCTGTAAATGTAGCTTAGAAGAAGGTTTTTTTCTAAGTTGTTTTTAATTGTTTGTTTATTGGTTGCCGGTTTTTTCCTCCCCAAAGCAAGCACTGTTAGCAAGCCTACTCCTCTGTCGAGCTATCCCAGCCATCTGCCAATGTGGGCTCAAAAGAACATTCTTCAGGGCCTTATCCAATTTGTTGTATCTGATTCATTAAAGTAATTACTCTTGCTATTAAATCATTGCTTGGATTTTGGCAGCTGCAGGATAATCTGGGACCTAAATTTATAAACCAAGCTAAAATTCTTGGTTTTCATAGAATCATGGAATGGTTTTGGTTGGAAGGGACTTTAAAGGTCATCCAATTCTGATCCTCTGGCATGGGCAGGGACACCTTCCACTCAAGCAGGCTGCTCCAAGCCCCTGTGTCCAACCTGGCCTTGAACACTGCCAGGGATGGGGCAGCCACAGCTTCTCTGGGCACCCTGTGCCAGCGCCTCAGCACCCTCACAGGGGAGAACTTCTTCCTTGTATCTAATCTAAATTTGGCCTCTTCCAGGCGCAGGATGTGTCTGGTCCCAACACCACCCAAATTGCCCCGTGCCTCCTGCTTTTGGTTTCCCCAGGATCTGGCATCTGCTGCAGGGATGATGGAGTGTGGCAGAGTTCTTCCTAACACTGTGTTCAAAGATTATCTGCTCTTGTATTTCCTAATCATGCCAGGAGCCAATCTGGAACATGAGGCAGCATTAAACAATTTCTGCTGCAAGTCACTGAAACCCAGCTGGCTCTCCACTGTTTCACAGCACCTTTCTTTGCAATGTTTATGAGCTTTTGCCTATTTATAAAGGCCCATAAAGTTTTGAAGGAAGCCTTTTGGAGCTATAAATTCTCACGCTGAGATATGCAAGCAGTCCTGGGATGCTAAAGGCTATCAAAATAAATTGTCATACATGTCCCGCTCGGCACGGACTGTAGATCCTCCTTTGCTTGATGTGAGCTCCCAACAAGGCCAGTCAGTAATGAGCGCTGCTGGACACCCACTGAGGGGCCCCTTTGACAGTCCGGTCCCATGGGGTGATGGAAAGCCCTTCGTGGCTCCATCTCCCCTCGCTGGATGAAGACATCCCAACCCCTGCGCACCCCGGGGGGGTGGGGGGGCAGGCGTGACGTCAGGCTTGAC
>JAOEHY010032196.1:0-45457 GCA_025447955.1 Psilopsiagon aurifrons
GGGCTTTTTTGGGTGGTTTTTTTTTTTTTCTCTCCTCTTTTTAATTTTCTTTCCAAATGAGACCAGTGTTGCTGAGCAAGACTCAAATTACTGGTGATTTTTTCCTGTGCAGCTGGCTGCTTGGTACTGGTTCAGGTGGAGTTGGAGGCTGATGCTGTAGCTACGCTATTGGTCTGAACTCGTTCTCCTGCATTAACATCTGCAAACGACAGGCAAGAGAGGAAGGGAAGAGAGAAACAAAAACAACCAGTATTACCTCCAAAATGCAGACACATCTGGAAACAACAGCCATGACATTCCCCACACAGGGAAACCCGCGACTCCCGCTCTTTGGTTAGGATGCTCTCGTGGCTTCACGGGGTGTGGATGGCACAGTTTGGGCTGGGAAGGTGATCTTCAAGCCAGACAAAGGCGAGCTCAAGGGCTGAGGGTTGCAGGGCAGCAGGCAAACACCCAGCCAGGTTCTGGCAGATATTGCAGGAGGTAACATCGCCCATGCCACGTAAGTGTAAGACAAGGCACGCTTGCATCGCCAAAGCTAACATCAAGTACCCGTGGCCACCACATTGGTGCTGAAGTTTTGCTGTTGGGCCTTCTTGTGACAAAGCTGCCTGGAGAGGGTGTGCAGGAGTGCAGACAACAAAAGCAACAAGCCTGCTCCCCCGGCAGAAACAGCCTGCATGCTCATGTGCAACTCATGCACTTGTTGCCTCAGAAAACATCCTTCAAGTCTACTGCTTTATTCCATGTTGCTCAACCAAAGTTGGATGTGCCACCCTCTGAACTGATGAGGCAGATTAACATCAAGGCCTGAAGCCAGTGACGAGGTTTACACAAGCAAATGACACTGTCAGAGGATCAGCTCTGTGCAATAAAAGGTCTCTAACACTCTCTCTTCACTGGGAGTGACAGTGCTCCACAGAGAAGCAAGGCACAGGGGCATATGTCAAAGTGCACCCCAAGAACAGACAGGGTTTGATACTGAAAGGAGACGCACTGCAACTGTGCTTTCACAGGCCACGTGCATCAGGTATTCTCTCTAAAAAAGAACTGTTCTTGGTAAGAGAAGAGCTGGTAGGGAAAAGAAATGCACTGACTTCATCTTAGACCACTACCATAGGATCTACCCAGTGCGGGAACAAAAAGTGGACAAAAGGTTAAACACATAAAATCCTCAATACAATAAATAGGAGATGTGAAAAGGATACTGAGAGGTTTCCTGTGAGAGACCATCAGGCATTTCTCCCCCTTATTTTAAGTGAGGTTAACTGCAAAGCCATCCATACTGCAACAGGGAAAAGAAAGGGCCAGAAGTATCTTGGTAGGGAAGAGAGCAGACTGGGCAAACGGGGCATAAGAAAAGACAGGGGAAAAGGCCTATAAAAAGGAAGGACAGATTTACCGACCTCAGACTGAAGGAGAGTCGGACTAGCATCAATAACAGACGTGACAAAATACAGCTGGTTGGCAATGGGGGTGCAGTGATACTTCTCCAGCACAGCAGAGCTTGTGAGGCAATGCAGCCAGGCAATGCTCTACCATCACCAGCTAACAAAACCCCCCTCCTCTCTCGCCACACTGACCAGACCATAGCTGGAAGCACAGCCATGAGCAAAGGCAATGGAATGAATGAGAGTCTGGAGATGGGCAACACTTGCTGAGTGACAAGTTAAGTAACACACATAGATAATGACAATGAAAATAGGAAATCAAACAAACAGCAGCACCCAGGAATACAAGGGGCAAGTGAAAAGAGAGGATGACGCCTATTTGAAAAGGAAACGCTGTGAGGAGTGTGTGGGAAGAAAGAGAAATCCTCCGGGGGGCAGAGGATGCCAGAGGACTGCTCTGGGAGTTGCCCATTCCCTTTCCTCTCATCCCAAGTTTATTGCAACCCCTCCCTCATGAAGGAATGACCACCACAATGAAAACCAGCTCATGCGGTTAAAGCACCGAGGCAGCACGGTGCCAGTGGCAGTGTCATATGGAAAGCCAGCCTTGCACACGACAGACGGCCTCCTGTGTGGAGAATTTCCCCTAAGGAGCAATTCCCAAATCCCGCATGCATGCAGATCAACAATGACCATGGAAATCACAAGGGACCCAGGCAGACAGCTAATAGCTACCACACTCAGAGTTACAAACGCTCCCAGTGCCTGGTCTAGATTAGTTTTCAGGTATGGATAAGCTCCAGTGAATGCAACATCTGCCATGCCTGATGCGAGCGGTCCAACTGGAGCCTGTACTGCTGGAAGACGGTTCCAGAGCGTGTATGGAAAGTGCTTTTATTCCATTTACTGAAATGAAATGTGCCTTTTGATCTCCTATTCTTGAAGACAGCAGAGGCTGAAATCGTTATCATTACCTTGCTACTTAGCAGAGATAAAGAAAAAAGAGCAGGGAATGGAGCTACTTCATGTAATATATGTAACATATGCTCCTTTTCTATCATCACCAGTGGGGGAGATGCTAAGAAATATATAGACCACATGTTAAAACGGAAATAAACCAGGTGAGTCAGCCCAGGACCATCTACATGGAGCTTTTCATAACGTACAGAAGCCCACCCAGGCTGGGACAAAGCACTGAGCCTGCTCAAAGCTTTAAGTGGCTACCAACTGGCAAGAAAATGCAGTATTTTGATAGTCCAGCTTGTTCTTTGACTCTGCCTCAACAAGACATCTGGGGAACAGAGAGAGGCTTTTTCTTTTCGCTGAGGTGCCAGAGGAAGGAGCACAATTCAAGTATGAGGGTCTCTGGACATTGCTCTACTTCTCACCATGAGGCATCAGCACTTGGGCATAAGAGAAGAAAACCTCACCCTTCAGCAGTGCTGCTAGAGCATCTGCTTTGCAAAGCAGTGGGGAGCAAAATAAGGAGCTTTCTGGTATGGGGCAGATGACTGTGGCTTGAGGTCAGGGCAGCCTCATTGTCCTGTCACTTCTGCCTGTGCCGAAAAGAAACCACATTAGGGCTTAAGTGTCAGCCACCTCCAAAAGTGCTTCCAAACAGAGGGCAAAGTATCTCCCATCACTGTAGAGCACCCCCTCCCATTCAGCTCTTCCCTCTGAGCAACACCTCGGCTTTCTTGGAGGGTTACTCCTTAGAAACCTCCCGGAAAGACAGAGCTACAGTTCAGCAAGACAGAGGTGCCAATTCAGTCGGAGAAAGCCCATTAGCACTAACGAGAGCATTAGTTGGTTTCATCTGTAACGCTGATGGACTGAGCTGCTCTCCTGCAAAGACACAGAAACAAAGCTACCACAGGCCTGGGAGTTCTCACAGGACAGCTGAGAAGATGAGAAGGAGGAAGAGAAAAGCCTGGTTTTCCTATTGTGAGTGCATATGGATGCAGAAATCCAGAGCCCAGAGCAAAATCGGAACATAAAAGCCTGAAACATGCAAGTTTTACTCCTCCAGCTGTCATGGACTCATCCCTGTGCTGAGCTTGCCGATGCCTGAGCTTGCCCCTCTTCTGGTTAAGGAATTAGTTTCCCAAAATTCCCTTGATGGGAATACTCTAAATGTATAAAATGTTGGTTTATTGAGCACCATGGTCTTTTTCAACTGCATACACTGGCAGGTAACACTAGCTCTAATCTGCTTTGTTGCTGAAAGTTCAGGCATGCTATCGCACTTGGGATTACACAGGATCAACGCAGTGGGATGCCCAAGACGGTGACCCCAGCATCCCTGCTGGCACAACTCCCCTGCAGATGGCAAATACGCTCTTCCCATCTTAATGCTGACTAACAGAGAGGTAGCTACTACTGCTGGCTGATCCAGCGAGCAAAACATGGAGTCACGCAACCAGATACACATTTGGCTTGGTGTGCCTGCTCCCCTCGCCGATGGTGCGGCTGCACAGCTAGGAAGCCATCCTCCGTAAGCTAATCAAGCCAGCACCCACACAAATAAAGCTGCATTAGCATTTCTGACCAATGGCCAGTATAATCCACAAAAAGCAAGCACATCATTTCAAGCAGGGGCCAGGAGCTCCCATCTTCCTTCTCCTCTGCTTTGCTTTAGACATGCCACTAAAGTCACACAAGAGTTTCTCCTAAACATTCAGGTGAATTTACGAACACTAGTGTAGCAAAGCTTCATACTCCCACTGCAGAACCAAGCTCCATTAGTACAGCAAATCCAGCCTTATCACTCAAGAGAAGAGGAAATTCGCAACAGAAACGTTTTAAGACTTAAAAATTAACCTACAACAATTCCCCTGCATTTCAGATCATGATCCCAGGAATACTGTTACATTGGGCTGTTGAAATGAGCACTGTGAAACTATCTGTTACCAAAATTTACTCATTTTTGCTAAATCTCAAAAATGCAGATTTGTGACACACTGGTTAGCATGAGCTGTATGAAACCTGCTTTGTTAATATGGTATGTTGAAAAGCCAATCACTTCCATCTCTTAGCACCATGGCACTCCTAAATGTCCTGACAAACACTGCTTTGGTAGACTCGGGACACACAGATCTCACTTTTGAAGTTAATCTCTAGCTATGACCCTGCCTTGGCGCATGATAAAGAGCTGTGCTTTACACCTTGTCAAAAAGCAGAGATTCTGACATGGCTGCATACTAACACGACAGCTCTGAAGAAGTAACTGTCTGCAAGCAGGTAACAACCACCCACCTGGGTTATCTACAGTGATGAACAAGTACACTGCATTTCAATGTACGTGCACCTATGCTCAAGCTTATGGAGGAGGCAACCACTGTTGCCTACTTTGCAATGGAGTGGAAGCTTGGACCTCAGTATCAGTTCTGCTTGCTAGAGGGAGATGCAAGTTACACACTGATAATGTGAATTACAGCTACATGCAACCTGCGTTGCCCTTCGAACTGCCTTGAGAGCTGCATCTTGTTGCTTCATCATCACCTTTCTAGTTTCTGAATTTCTACTGCTTAGTCATGTTGCAGAAATGCCTCCTGCCTATCAGGATGCCCTTGGTTCAGTGAAGAGTTGCTCCCGTGCTGCTTTAGCAGCTATTGAAGGAGTAGAAATCTACTGCTCTGGGATGTGCAGGGGCTATAGGGAAAGAAGGGACCCCTTATTTGAAAATCTTTTGCTAAGTGCAGCATCAGTATGCAAAGCACAACACATTAACATAACTGCATACAGGGCCTAATCCGAAAAATCACAACTCCCATGGAATTCCCACTGCCCGCTGTGAGAACCTCATGTGAATAAGGAACGACCAACCGGCTGTGCTGCAGAAACACAAAGCTGCAAGTTGCCCAAGACTGAACTTCATCTCACAACTTCTTTTCCAAGCTGCAAGGGTATTTCTATGGGGTTTGAACTATTCAGTAACAGGTCCTGCCTCAACTCGGTGCAGTGCTCGCAAATATCTGTTGACATCAATAAGGTGGGGGGTTCTGTTGTTCTTTTTTGGGGGGTATACTTCACATTTAGGACTCAGCCTAAATGCATTTCTCCCCATATGAGGTCTAGGAAAGCAGTGAGTGAAAACAGATCTCTTAACCCCATTAATTCCTCAAGACTTGTATCTTGACCAAGAGAACTCCTCCAAAGTCATCAAGGGGACATTAAGTGAAACAATATTTTTCAGAAGGGCTTGAAATAATTTTCCATGTGTGCATTTTGTAGTTTTACAATCACTTTTACTCCTTTATCTGCCTTTTTTCTCTCACTTGTTGAGCAACAGATGCACAGAAAAGGGAAACAGAGAACATGACTATTTGCAAAATACTGCCAAGTGTATGAAACAAACATACTAAATTTGAGAATACCAATTTTGCTTTCTCCTAAATTCAGAGGACATACAATTGTACGGGCTGTATCTGTTACCTACTGCTACTACACCTTCAGGGAGGCCTCATCTTTCAAATCTGGGGGCATCTGGCTGTCCTGGAGTATGAAAATGTCCTCTATACAGCACAGGCAGGACCAAGCGCATCAGGTAATGGTCCAGCACACCGACCTGCAAATGCTTTCCTTCATGTTTCAATACTGCCTTTTTAATTAGGGCTTCCCCTTATCAGCTGTTTTACACTGAGTAAGCATCCTGCACCTCTAAACAGGGTCAGAGCCCTTCTCAGATGGGACCAATGTGCACGCAAGCTATGTACAGAAGCACACCCATTCTGCAGCCTGCCTTGGGTTGCCCAATCCCCAAGAGGGCAGGCTGGTTTGCTGACTCAGAGCTGACTCAGAGGAAGACTGCCATGTACTGAATCACCTCTACCACATCCTGCAGCACCTGGGATTTTCTTTGGGAGCCTCCCAACTGATATTAGCAGGCTTTTAAGCTTTCACTGGAAACTGAATATAGTATGGAGTGGCTACAGGCCAACAATGAGCTTTCAAAAGGTTTCTGACAGAAACTTGAGAGACAGCAACAGAGGCAAGGAAAAATTCACTCAGTGCTGGCCAAAAAAGCATCTGCCTCATACCCAAAAATGACACAAGCAAACTCAGTAAGAAGCAACTGCAGCTACTTAGACGAGGCAGTGAGCACAATGACTGAACTCCCTAAGTAGACTTTTAAGTGCTAATGCCTTTGGGGAAGGCATCCAAGCTCCACAGAGGCCACGTGTACTGAGCTAGCTGTTTCTTCGCTTCCAGGGCATCTAGCACAAGCTCATGCTCCAAAGTCAGCATTAATTTCAGACCAGTTGAAAGCTCAGAACTTAAGTGCAAACCAACCCACAAGGACTGCTAAAAAACAACAGGTGATTTTATTAACAGTGGAAGTCTGAGCGAGAAGGACCAACAAACTACAAGGTCAAATGCAGAGTTTAAGTGCCCTTGGTTAGGATTTGGGTTGGTGACCACCGCTAGCACCCAAACGACCACCCACCAAGACCAAATTTAATGTGATGCTGGAAGAAGTCCTTCCTCCCCGTTCACCCCACAGGCCAAGGCAGCTCATGGGCCTCAGCAGAAGGAAAGCACCTGGTCAGGGGGAGCGAGGGTGGGGAGGGAGGCAGGCGGTTGCATGTTCTCACCTGAGGCCGCTGTAGCATTTGTAGGGGTTGAAGCAGCTGCTTGGTTCCGGGCATGAGCAGGGATGAGGATCGAAGCCAGAGATGGGTTACTTGACAGTTCTGGAGGGGAGGTGGAACAAAACAAATTAGCTCATCGACCACGAAGAGCCCTGCATGCAGTTTCAGCTCCTTGGGTTCCCCCCGTAACAGCAACCTCGGGTGAAATGCATGCCTTTACAGCCAAAGGTCTCGTTATGTTTTCTT
Source organism: Psilopsiagon aurifrons (assembly GCA_025447955.1). Lineage (NCBI taxonomy): Eukaryota > Metazoa > Chordata > Aves > Psittaciformes > Psittacidae > Psilopsiagon > Psilopsiagon aurifrons. Next base: position 7,229 of record JAOEHY010032196.1, read on the forward strand.
CTTTGCCAACCAGCGAGAGGAAACCACAGGGATATTCGGCAAAGCACTCTCCAGAGCAAGACTGTCAAAACTACAAGTAGTGGTGCATGGGAACTGTTTCCTAGAGAAAGACAGCAGCTTGGGAGTTAGCAAAGAACCAGCCAAGCCTGTTCCTTATCAGCAGCCTGATAATGCTGTTTCCTTCTAAGCACTGGAAGGATTCCCTTCACAAACCCACTTGCAAACAGTCTTAAGAAGGCTGATAACAGCAGTGCTGCTTTGGGCACAGGTTCAGCAAGCAAGCAGCTCCAACAGTTGCTCCAAGAGCTTCAGGGATTTAGTTCTTAGCCATCACTTTCTCAAGGACTCAGGAACCCAAGACCAGTCTCCTTGAGTGAGGCCAAGAAGAGGTGGCACCTCCTTTAAAACCACAGGGAAAAGCAAAGGGAATTGATCATCAGGGCAATTTAAACGGACAACAAAATGATGCAACCATTCTTGAAGACATTAACCAAGGTAAAAATAGTCATGTCTTTTATGCTCCAAATCTAATATAGCTTCAGCGTGTATCGGAATGAAAAATAGGCATCTTATAGCCACAACTGTGGGAGGACAAGGGCTCCGCATTGCCAACAAATGACAATTTTCTGGCACCCTTTCAAGAGAATCCAGTGCCTCACAGAAGGTGGAACCGAGCAGACAAGACAGGTCCTGTTTGTTTCAGAAACAGGAGTGACTGGCTGCCTCTTGAGAAAGCAGCATCCAGTGAGAAGGATGTGAACAGTCACCTCACAGCAAGGAGACTGACGAATTTTGGAGCTCCAGGAGGTCATCTGGAGGAGAAATGAGAATAGACAGCTTTTCACATAAGACCTCCGGATAGCAAGGGCTATCCAAATCACACTGTGTGTTCAGTAAGGGAGTTTTGTATGAAATCGTCAATTACTTGTGCCTCTTTTCAAGAGCCTATTGCTTTTCTTTAACACAAGCTTTAAACTTAAGGCCTAAAGGGATCGGAAGTCTACTCAGGAATTTAATCTTTTTCTGTTAAGTTATATGACGTTTCTTTACCGCTGTGAGGGCAAGAGGCAGAAGACTCTCACCTGCTCATTGGTACACATTTTGAGGCTGTGTTTCAGCACTTACGGATATAAAACTCCAGTCTAGAACCAAACAAAAGTTGCTACATTACCTGCAACCCATCCAATCTATCCTGTAATTCTCCATTCATGCCTAAACAGACCTAGGTAGCCCATCTAGAAAGCCCCACTACTCACAACATTTGTACAAATACTAATCCTCAAGCTCCTGTGGGAATAATTCACAATTCATATGTATGTAATGCAATTCAGCAGTTGTAAATCCCAATTTTAAATGGAAAAATAAAATGAAGAAACAAGAATCCTCAAGTGTCAAAGCTCAACAGCAGAGATAAACCTATACTTTAACCTATACCAAGCTAATACCTTGAGTATTAGCTGCTCTGTGCTAGAAAATGTTGCTCCCTTAATATTTTATCCAAGCTGTTTCTCAAAACTATTAGTGGGAACCTGCTGCTTACCTCACTTTTTGGAAGCTTTTATCATCCCCTCATTATTTCCTGCTCATCACTGGCAGCTATGACCCAAACAAAAGCAGAGCTACACCATCAAGGAAACCAAATGACATTTGCTACCTTCCAGTGCTAAGTGGCACCTTGAGGATGCAGCTATAGACTGTCTGCATTACTGTAGCCACAGATGCATCTGATCCAACAGAACACCACCTTTGCAAAGCACTTCACCCCAATCTCATTCCCCCCATACGTTCATACAGTGCCATCAGAACACCACCTTTTGCAGCACCCATGATGGCACACATGCAGCGTTCTGCTGGTTTTAAGGCATTAAAACCATTAAACCATTTCTCTGAAGCTACCTTAAAGAAAGTGCACAGAGACTACAAGACTCATCTTGTTCCGCCTCAAACCCCACGTTATCTTTCTTGGTATGAAGTTTCTTAAGTTCAGCACGCTTTGAATGTCTTGATGCTTCACTAAGGAGCATGCTACTTCAGACAAGAAATAATCACAGTAAATTGAACTCTTGGCTTAAGTTTAGCAGCAGCTTTGCTCCATAACTTGGTTGAATTTTTGTCTCTCCCATTTTTGCTGCTATCGCCTCTGTAAGGATGAGGCATGTCAATATCAAGGAAAAAAGCCTGACCTGTAGTATCTGCAGTTGACAAAGCATTGAGAAGGTCAAACTGTTGAACTGTAGCTTGCTTATCTAACTGAACTTGCAATTCAAGGTTAGATTAATTGCAACCAATACTGCTGCTGCAAGAAGGTATTGTGATCAAGGCAATCCAGACAAAGCCTTCAATACCATGATGTGAACAGAGCTGCATAAATGGTTTCTGACAGAAACCTGAGAGACCAAGAAAGAAATTCACTCAGAGATGGCCAAAAAAGCATCTGTTTCATACACACAAGCAAACTCAGTTCATTCACATCAGCTGGGAGAACACCTCTGGCTTTCTTCTGACCAAATCATGCATTTGCAGCCAGTTTACATACCCAGTAAGGAGATGGATGTCTGGGATGGGAATGAAAATGTGTGCTTTACCAAAACACCAGATTATCTTCATTCCCCAGACACAAAAAAATGCATGGCCTTGGGAAACAGTGCAGTGCTCTTTATCAGCATTGTTACATTTCATTTATCAACATTCCCATAAGCCCCTGGAAAAATTTGTCTTGTATCAGTTTGCTTTGTCACAATAACAAACTCCATGTAACTCAGGCTGTTCCAGCAGTTTCTCCTCAGCCTAGGAGAGTGCTGACCTCCATGCAAGTTTTATTGGGTCCCATTGTCCCCTCTAGGATCTGAGCAGAAATACTGTCTTAAAAGCAAAACCTTAGATGGCACTCAGATAGTACAGAGAAGCAGTTTGGTTAGAAGTGCACAATAACCATTCCTAAGTGCTGAATTGCAGAACACTTTTACAGTGCTTAAAAGCCAACATGGAAGGACAGTAACATTTGTGACCCACCTCAACCACCAACATGTTACAACAAGTTCAGGAAATTGAGGGTATTCATTTCACAGACTCTTTGAAAATTCAGCTTCTAAGAAAAAAGAGTTTTCCATGCTTTCTGTCTTGAAAGCCTAACAGCCAGCCCTGCCGCTAGTGGAGATAACTCTCTGGCCAAAACACTTTCTTCATACCCCAATTAATGTATATTTGTTTAAACAGCAATGGGAACTTACAGATAAGACATTAAGAATGACCAGATAAAGTCCTCCTCCAGAGAGCCCATCCCTACAATAAGGTAAGCACCAATGTGTCCCGCAACTACTGCTGACAGCCAAAGGCCATGATCTTCATCTTCCATATGCTCTCACTTACTTTTCTAGACTCTATCTGAGCAGCACCAGTTCTCAGATCAGCAGATCTGGTGTGACACTTAAGTTCTTTCTGAGAATCAATCCAGTGCATTAATGGTCAGATTTAGGTTGTTATTTCTAACAGGTTTGCCTTCAAGCCTTTTGCAACTACCTCCTACTTCATGGGTTTCAGGCAACTGGATATAGACAAAAAAACCCACTTCTAAAACTTATTATTATCTGTTGAAAGTACATGCTCCTCAAAACAAAAGGATGTCTTTCATCACTTTTTAAATTGCCAGAGATGACTTAACATGAGTCATCACTGGTTTCCGATAACTGGATCTATTTCCCGGTTGGGATTTCTGCTCTGGACTAGCCAATTCAACAGGACCCTGCACAGCCTGGCTGAAGAGCAAGGGTTGCAGAGTGGTCACAGCAGGAGCAAAAGCTTCTAGTGCATCTCAGAATCACAGAATCATTTAGGTTGGAAAAGACCTTTAAGATCATCCAGTCCAACAATTAACCTAGCACTGCCAAGTCCTCCACTAAACCATGTCACTAAGCACCAGAGATGTCTCTTAAACACCTCCAGCAATGGTGACTCCACCACTTCCCTGGTCTCAGCCAGGCCTGCTGCTACACAAGACTCACTGATTCATGTTTATTAAATACAAAGGTCTTAAAATCATTGTGCTAAGCAATGGAATTACTTATTAAAAAGCAAAAAAAAATCAGCTCTCGTTGTTTGAGTTTGGCTGGTCACCTACGCCAGAGCTTATGTGAAAACGTGCTCATGGCCAGCCTCTGTCCTGCCTTCCCTTTTTAGACGGTGAAACTGGTACCTGCCTAGGGCAGAAACTCACTTTTCTGAATCTTAAGGAAATTGCTCCAGGAGATCTGATTTTGCTTGTCATTTCCATGAGTCACTGTGCAAGGGGAGAGCATATCAGCTCCTTAGGAGGGCAAAGGAGCTTTAAATTTGCTTAAGCATTAGGGTAGCTTTCCCAGCAGTTTCCACACTGACTAAGGGAAAACCAGGGACATGTTCCCAATGCATACATTTATTTCTCACCTAAGGAGTTTTACAGAGAGTCACTATAAAGCTTCCCAACCCTCTCTAAAGCCCTGGTTTTCATGCAGTAGATAAGCCCAATCTTAACATCACTAAGAAACAGTAAGAAATAATGCCAAAAAGAACAGGGGTGAAGTGGTATAATGATACTGGGAGCAAAATCATCTTAGCTACTGCAGATTGCCTTCGAGTGGGCAGAAAAGGCAATTCATGGGTACTGTAACAAGGAAGGACCTGCGATGTACCTACTAAATTCGTAACAGTAGGTGCAGAAATCAGCACAGACGACAGTGACCTGGAAGCACAAGCTCTTTTCTTGATCACTTTCAGGTGTTTGTGCTTTGGACACAAAACTTTCTGGCTCTCTGCCTGCTCCCCTTGGTTTTTGTTTCTAAATAAAAGGGGTCCACATGTTAAAGGAGAGGGCTCTGTTTCACAGTTTGGCAGAGGCTGAAAAATTACACTGATGCTAACTCAGCCAAAAGGTCGTTTAGACTTTCAACAGAAAATGCATATAGATCTATTCTTGCTCAAAAGATGAGAATTGGCACCTAATCACTTAAAGCAAGCTCCAAAATTAAGTACTGGCATATTTGTATGCCATACTTCTCACATTCTCTGTCTCAGCAGGCAAAACTGTTCTAAGCGGATATCAGTTTTACATTTTCCACTTGTGTTGAAAAAAAAAGACCCCAAACCACACATCAATGACTTTAAAATTTGATACTTGTCTGGCTTCAAATAAAAAGTCAGTTATCTGTCATTTTTACAGTTTCTAAATGACTGAGTCAATGTGATGCCAGACAAACTGTACAGAACATAGAATCAGGACACTAAAACCTCTGCAGTTATCTCATACCCAGAACCAAAATGGGCAGCAACACTACAAACCTCCCTGCCAAACCTAATACGCATCACCGCTTGCTAAGGCATTTCAGGTACAATGGAGCAGGACCACCTCCAAATAATCATCTGATCTCCATGGTCTGCTGACCGTGATACTTCACACAAAGCCAGCAGCCAGGCTGCAGACACTGAACTGCAAATGTAAACCTTCCTGACGCAATCCAATAGTAACAACCCTTGGTACCCTGCATGAAATTTGAACTGATTTGCAACAGGCATCTGAAGATCCCATAACCCATTTCTCCAGCGTCCCCTTCCTCTCTGTTTGAAACAGACAGCTGGTTATGGAACCACTTAACAGCCTTAGTCCTGCCCAGAGACTTTTACTTTTGAGGGAGTGACCCCTGCATCACAGCAAACATTTATCCAAGTGCTCCTTCCTAAAGGAGGGATCTTTCAACGCTCGCAGGCTACCTTGAGTGGTGAAATTGAAGAGTGCAGGTTTCTCTCGCCCATTTGGTAACTTGACATTTGGGTCCCGTAGTTCATCGAAGAAAGAGTGCGCACAGGCCTCCAGGGGAGTCAGGCGGGCAGTGGGGGTGTACTCCAACAGACGGCTACATAGCGCGATTGCTTCTGGCGGAGTGCGGGGCCGGAAGACCTAAAACAAGACAAAAAGAGAAAACAAGCCAGGAGAAACAGGTTGTCTGGGTATGTTTCTTTTCTGTGCTGACCAGAAGCAAGTCAGAGCAATTAAACCTCTCATTGCCCAACAAGCGGGAACAAACAAGTTGTGGTTTGTGCTAATCAAAGTCCTCCAGTAAGCATGGGAAAATCCAGTTCCTGGGGTTGAGAAAGGGTTAATTGCAACGTCTTGCACTACAGTGAAGGTGCAATGCCAGCAAGAGACGTCATGAGAGCGCACTCAGAAAAACAACTTGAAGAATGAAGGGGAAACTCGTTCAAAAATCATGATAAACACACAGGTGCTTCCAGCCATGCACATGGGGTGGAGTGGAGGTGGGGAGGAGGGTTCAAATGAGCAGGATTCACTGAATGTCAAAACTGAATAAGGCCCCCACTATGGTTTCGGGTTAGGGGTTTTTCTGGCTAGATAATGTAGTAACATGGACTTTTGCAGGCAGGCAGGTCAGATTGTTGCTATGGAGGCTGCTGTTCAACTTTGGAGAACAACAAGGAAAGCACGGGTGGAGTGCAGGAAATGTCTTAGCTCTAATTTGCAAGTTACTTCTTCCGTGACCTTATTCTGGCAAGTCATTCCCATAAGTTTATTGGGATAATTCCTGCACATTTGGTACTTGTAAGTACAGCTGAAAATTGTGTCAAGAGAACCAACTATTTTACCCTAACAGATTTTTACCTTGAGTGATCACAAATAGGAGCTCTTCACTGCAGCTTTGTTTCAGTCCTCTAAGAACAGTCCTACCCACCACTAATCACACCCCCATCTTCCTTTCTCATTATATCAACAGCAAAATAGGAGTAAAAATGACGTGAATGGTCCCCTCAACTACTTCTGCCTTGCTACGGTGCAGCTGATACGATATGCAGGCTGGGGAAAAGGGAGTGGGGTGGTTGCAACTGTTAAATTCTGATGCCAGCATTTTTGGTCAAAATGGAGCTAATCCAAAACGTTTCTGCCCCCACTGCAGGTGAACCCAAGCCACACAGCACCAAGGGGCAAAACAAGAGAAAAAACACAATTCAGGCTCATTAATCACAGACGAGGAACTTGCACAGGCGCTTGCTTCTTAAATAGGTTTTAAACCCAAAGACATATATGCTCTCTTGAATGAGAATCAAACACAAATGCTAAGTTCTCCCGAGACTGAGATTTTATCTCCTTGGTGCCCAGCTGGCTCGGGAGCACCCAGGACTGCTGCAGTGCATGCTGTACTAACTGGGGGGGCCGCGAATCCTGACTCGGGAGCCAAAGAGCTGGGTACCCAAGAAGCACAATTTGTTTCTGCTGGGTTATTGCAAAACCACCCAAGAAAGTTTTCACATGAGGCCTACACTGACAAAAAGAAAGGCATCAGCTTAACACTGCCTGCAAAGAACCTCAGCAGACCACCGTGCCGTGAGGGTATGGAGGGGCAGCCGAAGCTGTGTTTGCAGGCTGCTGGCAGAGCTCGGGCTGCTAACCACAGCGCACAGGGGATGCCAGCACCACTCTCAAGCCAAAGCCTGACCAGAATAAAATCTCTAGCAAAAGATAAAAATGAGCTCTTTCCATTTTTTGCCCCTCACTAAATACCACAAATGAGTTTGTCTTGAGGTAAATCCACAGAAGAGAAGCTGCTCGGTATTTAACAGGAGAATAAAACTACCGAGATCTCCCTCATGAACCTTCACACTAAAATGTTTTAACAGGCTTGATTTACTACAGCTTGAGGCTGAAGTACTTGACTCTTGGCTGTGTTTTTCCCTCAGGACAGCTCACTTATCAGCTACAGTACAGATTTTAAAAGGAAAAAAAAAAAGAGAATACTTTTCCTTAAAGTAAGGATGAAAAGTACCTTGAGCACATTAGAAAGCAGTCACCAATCTGCCATCTGCAGGAGTGCTCCTTTGTCCACTCAAACTCATTTCCAGTGAAAGCCTAGTGCCTGTTTCCTAAACCCTGTTGAGAATTGTTCAGCCTACCTTTGGCTCTGAAATGAGTTACTTTGGGTTGGCAGTTCCTGAAGTCTGCCCTGACTGCTTCAAAACAGGGAGATGGGGAAGAGATAAATGGAAAAGGAAGGCCCTGCATGGCCGCCCCTACAAGCAGCGGTGACTAACATGAAGTGAGTTACGGTCGGTACTCATCTCATCTCTGTCACCTCGCATGTTACAACATTTGCCTGGCTGCTGCCTCAAAGATGTGGTTTGAACTCAAATATTCCCCTTTTTCAAGGCTAGGCCTAGTAATTTGAGAAAATGTTTAAGTACATACCCGTACTCCTGAGGTGAAATGTCCTGTTCCTGACGAGTCCTAAAGATGATAATGCAGTGAAATAATCCAAACAGGGGGTGTCAATCCAAAAGAGAATAGTCCAGCAAGGAAAAATATAGCCAATATTATAAGAAATCCATGGTGTGGGGGACATAGAAAATGTTTATACAATTAGAAACTTTAAACATCAGTCTCCATAGCAGCAAGTCCAACTTCACCACAGTGTATGCCAAAAAATCGATTGTGCAATGGTGAGGCATAGTATAGAAACATTGCTATATTAAATTTATGTTCCAATGCCAGTGCATTTACTAAAAAAATAAAAAAAATCGAAATCAAAACTCTAACTTGAACTAAAAGGGTAATTGAAATTCCCATCATAAAGAAGTTTCAGTCCTCGGTCCTGGATATAACCGTCCACAGACAAATGGGGCCGGGTTATTTTGTCCCCAAAGGTGCATCCCATTGGTTAAGTCTGTCCCAGAGACACAATATAAATTTTGGGTGGTTTTGGTTTTTCTCCCAAAAGTACCCAAACCCCAGCAATTTGTAATTTGTGCTGAAGAGAAAGGAAAAATCCGAGAACTCTACTTTTGAATTTGGATGCTTTTAATTTGCGTGAGCTACGAGTGCCTCAGGCCGCCGCGGATTATTCTCCATTTTGGATTGACTTCCCCCACCACTGGATTTTGTTTGCTGGCGTTATCTCTTTAGGACTCTTCAGGAACTGGACGTACCACCTCAGGAGTGCGGGTATGGACTGAATTGCTCTCTATTGCGGGTTTATTTCCCCTCATACCCGTCGCACCCGTTACTTAAATTTTTTCTCCTCAATTTGTCCCCTCCCACCTCCCTTTTGAATAACACCCTGAGAAATAAAAGCAAAACCCCCTGTGCTCTTTTAGCTCTTCCCACTCAACACAGTTCCACCAGGAAAGCTGTCCAATTCACCCACGGAGAACTACACGAGCGGCTGCTGCCCGCAGCAATGGGTACCCCGGTACTTCCATACCACGGAGCATCAACGTCAGGGCAACGCCAAGCTGGTGCTCCGTGGTGGGAAGGGGTGGGAGGACAGGCAGACAGTGGGACCTGTAAGCCGTGAAGCCCCTCCCATGTACGGCTCAGCAGGAGTATTGGGGTCTCTGTAGTTCTCCGTGAGGGAATTGATTTAGTAAATAATCCGCGGATTATTTTTAGTCTGCGGACTAAAATTTAGTGCACCGACTAAAATCCGGCCCATGGAGCAAAGTCTGTCTTGGGCTAAAATGCATCTGGGTGAAAGCAAAAGAGAAATTCAAAATAATAAAAAGAAAAAAAAAAAAAAAAAGAAACCCACAAAAGGAAATAAAAAAAGGAGAACGGAAAAACAAAATAAAGGAAACCAAAAAAGCTAAGTGCACAAAGTAAACTGTTTGGGCGGACTAACATTTAGTATGCAGACTAAATACGGCCGGGCAAAAGGCACAGCAAGTCCACAAACGAAAGAGAAAAGAACCAAAACTAAAACACTGACAGGAACTTTTAAAGCATTCGAATACTACCCCACCGGCGCAGCAATTCATTTTTCTAAAATGAAACAAGACCTCGGGTAAGGCTATTTGTCCACAGCACGGACCGAAGGCTCAAGTTTTCATTTTAAAAAATGAACCTGTTTTGGAGATAAACAAAGGCAAAAAAAAAAAAAAAAAAAAAGAGAACAAAAAGAACAAAAAAAAAAAACCCAAAAAAAAACCCCAAAAAAAAGGTTTTACATACAAATTCCTTCAAAGAAAATTTGCACTTGCAATAACGCAAACCCTCTTGTTTCTGCAAAGCAAATGAGTTTCAGGCTGAGACCCAGGTCACTGGTTTGGTTTTGCTTGTTGGTTGGTTGGGGTTTTTTTTGGATGAGTTGCAAAAATCTCCATGATTTGGTCATGTCAGATGGAAACGCTGACTCACCAGAGCCACAGCTTTTGGGTTTGGGGTTTTTACTATTGCTTTGGGTTTTTTACCTTTTCCCCCCTTCAGATCCCAATAAATTTATACCTCGCCAAAAGGCTCAGGGACCAGTGCAAGCCCTTTCGCTGTTCAGGCATGCTGGTGACGCACAAATACTGACAGACCATTATCAGCTAGACAGCAAGGTCAGGCACACTCCTCTCTCCCTTCTACGTTACACTGCCATCAGTGCCATTTACTTTATGCTACTTCCCCGTCATTTATCTGGAACTACCACCTACAACATTTCAAACACAACTGCCAGGCTTAACTGCCCCTGGTGCACTACGTAGCTCTCAACCCCAAGCGACTTCAATTTAGATGAAGTCTTTTGTGCACTAGCAGAGCGGTCCCCGTTTTATCTTGCTAATTTGAAATAGTTCCTACCATCGTAGCCAAGTTCACACCCCTTCTGAATTTCATTTCAGTTTTTGCACGCATGCAAAGATGAAAGAAAAAGGATAGAAAGTGGAGGATTCTCCTATTTTACTTCACTCACATCAGCATTCAGCTCTCAAATAAAACCACATGGGGCAAGAGCTAAGTATTGTTTTAATAGAATGGTTGCTCTGACTTTCAGTTCATTGACATTCTTCAGACAGACTTCCCATGCACAACACGGAGCTCAGTCGTCTTGGTCTAATTAAGCCCCAAAGCCAAAGCTTCAACAATGTTACACCAAGGTGCTCTTCTAGCCAGCGTGTATTAAAAGACAAGATTTCATGCCATTAACCACAGTGCGTTTCGCATGCAGATTGCGAATACTGCTTGCATGCTGTGCTCCCTAAGAAAGCAGAGGCTTCTGAAAATGACATCTGTTGCTAACGCATCAAGTTTGTGACACCATGGTTAAAAATTTCCTCACCGGCTTCAGAGACTCATATGCTTTGCCAAGAACCACCCACACCACCAATTCAGGCTGACAGTCTGTGCACATCTCCTTTCCGTTTGTAAGCACATTTTTGATGGCACATGAACATTAGGTAACAGACAAAGCTCCTCCCTTCAACCAAAAGCTTGTACTGTTTACAAGCAAAGTCGCCAGATGCAGGACACGACCCTCATATCAACTTTTTGCAATCACATAATACACTTACCACAACTTTATGACACGAATTATGCAAGTTTAATGTAATAAGGCTTACGATAAACATGACACATTCATAAACACAAAAGGAGAGGGGAGAGACACATGCAAGACAGCTCTGAGCTCTACCTGACGCAAAGAAAGCCAAAGCTGTGGCTGCAACTCTGCCCTTAGGATTGGTCTTGTTCCAAGGGCAGGAGAATTTCAGACTGGGATTTCTGAAATACACCATTTGGCTATTCTGAAGTGCCCAAAACTCATGAGATACAACTGGAAGTTTAAAAAAGTCCACGATAGAGGCACTGGTGTTGGGAATTACTTCTAGAAAGCAGCTAAGAAATAGCAAGTGCCTGTTTAGTTAAGAATGCCTGTCAGATGGCACTTAGATAGGAGAAAATGAAATAAAGACAGAAGGGTTAAGTGGCTTACAAATGAGCCAACAGAGAACTGGGAACAGGACCAGGAACCTGTCTCCAAAGCTACTTCTTGTTGAGACCACACACTTGTTACTGGGCTTCTTCCACTGAAGACCCGGTGGAGACAGAACACGCTAGCATTTATTACCCAGCGCATGTGCTCCGCTTCTATCAAGTTCTAAAGGAAAGCAACAAAGCTACGCAGAACAAAACAGCTTCCCTTCTTCTCAGAGAGAACCCTCAAAAACAGATCTCTGGAAGCACTCAGCCTCCATGTGAGAGCCGCTTTAAACAGCCTAGACAGATGTGTTGCAGTGGGACAGCTAAACAGATGGTACATTGCAGAAGACATGATAAACTTAGCATTTGATTTCCGTAGTTGCACTGATGCAGATCATGCCTTAATGCTACATTCATACTCACTCCTTTACTGTTAAGCAGTTCTTTCTTTACTGCATATAAATTGGGCAGAGGCAGGTTAATTTACCACCCAACAAACCTGGCTTCTTTTCTCACGCTTTAGATGGAGATAAGAGATTTACACTGTCCAAAATCATTGCTCCTACAAAAGGAACTCGAAAACATGAGCTTGCCAGGAGAACTTGGGTCCTTTTTCATTTGTCTCCAGCAGAGCTGTTTTCACTTTTTGCCTGGAAAGCCATTATACACTAAGTGAAAAACAGAACTGCACTCTTCAGAAAGAGGTCAGGGTACAATTTCACAACAGGCACAAATCACCTACAGTGAGGTCACCCTTCTCCTGGTCACACATGTCTGCCTTGGTCCCTTGTCCCAGTGCTTGCAATCTGGTCAGCCAGGTAAGAAAGGTGATCAAATCCTGAACATTCATGTTATTTAAGAGGTTTTTGCTACTACATAAACAATAATGCAGATAGGAGGCACCAGGAATATGCAGGTGGGAGGCAGAAACAGACTCTACTCCAAGATGGATTTAGGCCATCTAACTGCACCCAAAGAAACATCGCATCTCCACTGTACCTGTATAGTTCTACAAAAGAGTGGACTCCAATCTCAGAAATAAGTTTGCATTTTCAGCTTTCATTCAAATGCAAGTCCATTTACCAGATTTCTGATAGAAGAATTTTCACTTTCTTTTGTCATCAGTTATAATAAGAAATGACAAAATGAGCTATCTATTTCTACATTTTACTGTTTGGTATTCCTCGAATCTACAGTATGAGCAGTCACTTTGGAAGCATTACAAGCAAAACAATCTGCTTAAAAACCAGACAAGAACCAGGAGAGCAGGAGCAGGACAGGATGAAGACATAAAACTGATTCTGGAGGGTGGAAAAACACGGTCATGAGAGAGGGACCAGACTCTTTAAGTCCCAGTCCCAGAGGGTGGGGAAGACAACAGGACTGCCTGCTACAAGCACAGAAAAAGACAACATTCAAAGTAAAGTGAGTAGTATGGCAAACGTATTCAAAGAACACACACACACAGATGATACTCAGTCTAAAATATTTACCAAATATTTTAGAATATTTGCAGTGATTATTGAATAAAACAGGCAGAAATAGGGATCCTGAAGTCAACATCCAGAGCTGCTGCATCATACAACCAACTGTGGTTCGGCACAACTTCAGCTGCAGTCAGGAGTGGCTAGCTGCTTTGGAAAACTGCCAGAAGGGATGAGCTAGAGCCCAAAGTTTCATCTTAGATGCTGATTCCCTCTGCTATAATAATTTAGCTTGAAGACACAGAGAGAAGAGCACCCTGAACAACATAAAAAGCGAGGGAATAATAAAAGAAAGAAAAAGGAAGCACTTAGAAAACCGGGAGAGACCCTGTCCTAATCTGAAGCAACTTTATTGTGATGGCGAAGAGCTGCAGAGAAAAGGCTTTCATCCACAAGAGTGCACTGCAGAAGGACAGAGATGCTCAAAACCGATGTAGACACGACAGTTTCTCTCTGTCTTCCGCTGTTAAACAAATGACTCCTGACTTTTTCCATCTCAACACTGACTTGGAAATTATGATTCAGACTCCTGTTCGCGATAGATTTGGCCATGCTGAATGAAGCCACTCTTCTGAGTACACTCAAGCTTATCTCACCAACTGTGTATTTTAAAAGTGCTGGCATTCTTAAACAATCTGGCAAGTATCTTCAGAACAGCAGAAACAAAGGCCACTGAACTACAGCATGCTCAAGAGATGCGCTGTCCATTTTAAAGAGCTGCCTGCAGTGGAAACTCCTTCCATGTCTCCACAACGGAGACAAAGCAGAGGTTATGATTTGACTAACAAAAACAACCTTTGCTGATACAATCTGTTGAGTTGTTCTGCCATCTCCAACCATGGACACACTTGGAGCTCAGTGGAAAAGTCAGTTCATTATACTGCCATTAGCAACAAAGGTGGAAGTATCTTGGGTGGGGGAAAAAACCTAAATGCACATGAGTCATCTTCCCCATGCAGAAGAGACCTAAACTACGTAACTATGTTGCATTTGCTATGATCTTACTCAAATGAGATCCTTCACTCGCTGGATGCAAGGAGAAAGGCGGGCCAGCATACATGGACATTTTTTCATGTTTCTGGAAATAATCACAGCACTGTCTTTGTTTTTCAAAGCCCCAAGGATTTGAGATCTGAAGGTAGCATCTGAGTAATGCTAGGATAAAGGCCAGCTGTACTGGAGCCACGGTAAGCAACGCCTATCTAACACAAGCTTATGAAGCATGCATTTAGACCTTTTGTCAGCCACCCTACTGTCCCTGCCCCCTTCCAAAAGGGCTGAAAAAGGCCTCAGAGAAAGCCAATCTCCAAAGCTGAACTTTGACAGCCATGCTATGTACAACATTGCACTTGATCTCAGATTTTCTCCTTGGCTTTCCAGTCACACATTTATAAAATATAGATGAAGCTTAGTCAGAAGAGAAACAAGTATAAAGATTAGGAGCAGAGATCAGAATGCACTTCCAAGAAGAAGGAAGGCTTGAGGAACTAAGGCAGCTGAAAGAAACAGAAGGAAAGCTCTGACCTAGTAAAAACAGCAGCAGCAAAGCCTCCAGAAAGGGTAGTAACTCCTATTCAGTGATGTTGTGGTTTAACCCCAGCCAGTAACTCAGAACCATGGAGCCATTCCACACATACCCCGCTCAGGGCAGAATCAGGAGGAGAATCGAAAGAATGTAAATCCCATGGGGTGAGATAAGAACAGTCCAATAACTACAGTATTAATATAATACTACTACTAATAAGGAAAATAAGAAAGGGAGAGAATATAAAACTAGAAGGGAAAAGGAAGAAAACCCATCAATAAAACCAAGTGAGGCACAATACAATTGCTCAGCCCCTGCCGACTGATACCCAGCCCGACCAGAGCAGCAATCTGGGCCTTCAAGGCAACTCCCCCCAGTTTCTATACTGGGCATGATGTGCTGTGGTATGGAATACCCCTTTGGCTAGTTTGGGTCAGGTGCCCTGGCTCTGCTTCCTCCAACTTCCTGTGCCCCTCCTCACTGGCAGAGCACGAGACTGAAAAGTCCTTGGGCAGGGTAAGTGCTACTGAGCAACAACTAAAACATCGGTGTGTTATCAGTGCTGTTCTCAGACTAGAGGCCAAACACAGCACTGCACCAGCTACTGGGAAGGAGAAAAATGACTGCTACTGCTGAACCCAGGACATATGTGAGCTGATACAGCTGATAAAAATGGACAGGTAAACAATTGTGTCTAAAAGCCTACCCATTTTTTTCCCAATTGCATCAGTCAAAAGATCATTTCCATTGTAAGACAAGGCTCTGCTTCTCTTATAACCTTATGCTACTTACTCACTGACCGAAGCAGAAAAGCAGTAGGACGTACCTCCATGAATACAAAATATTCTATACTAACTGAAAACAAAGAAAGGTCAGGATGAAAAAACAGCCACATTACTAAATTAACCACTCAGGTATTCTGAGAAGAACCAAAACGTCCCGAATTCCTCCTCTGGGGCTGGGGTTGTGGTGTGGAGTGCCAGAAGAAGAGAGAAGTCCCATTTTGGAAGAACTATTTAAAAGATTCCTGGAAAGTTCAGATTCTCTTTTCTTTTGTTAGCCAGGGACACAGTGAAAAACCATCATCATCTGCATCATGGGCAGAACTGGTATAAAAACATTCATGTGCTTGGGCAACACAGAACTATATTGGAGAGAAGACAGAGAGGCCTCTGTATGTTTTATACTGAGAGATTCCAGCTCTTAAGTTGCAAAAGTACTTCAATTTCAAATTGACAGCCTATTGAAAAACCAGTCCAAGACCATCTTGCACTGTCAACTCGCATCCTTGCCGCGGCATGGAAAGATACTCAGTGCTAGCTTGACTTCTCTCCTAATCTATGGAGAAGGACCACAGTTAATTTGAAATCTCTGTCTACACGCTACTACGTCACATTGAATACCAACACTGTATTTGGAGGATACCAATCCATTTCTACTGAAAAATCTAAGATACATCTATGAAGGCAGACTTCAAATGTTGATAAAACTGCTCAAAATTCCAACTTAGGCTTGAAACTGAATGAACCTGAGAGACAATATTCCTAAGGACGAGTCAAGGAATACTGACTCATCCTTATTCAGCCCCAAACAATTTGCCCAGCTCTTTAAAAAAGCCAGAACCTATTTCATTCTGCTACAGCAGCAGCCGCCATTCCACTTCACCCCGCACGTAACAGCAAACGTAGCAGATCAGACCACCAGATGGTAAAGGGTCGTGCTTTTGAGCCTGAAACCTGAAGTTCAAGTCCTTGCTGGCAACTATCTGTAGCACTCTAGTTACAAGCATAGCTATAACAAAAGAAACGTACACTTTCACTGCCTCAGTCATTCCTTTCCTGCTCTTTAGACAGCTGGGTCAGCAGTGCTTTTTCTCCCACGCTCTACAGAAGCTGTAAGAGGATGCACATGCTCACTGATGTGCCATCACATTATGCCAATACAGTTGGGTAAGGAAGACCAATTCTACCTAACACCGCCACTTAAATCCTTCACAGCTCATCATGCTCCAAGTTTTGAAAGGATCTTTAGAAGTCGTACACTGAGAGGATGCGTAGAATTAGGAGAGCACAGCTCTCAGAAATGAAGCATCATGTAACGCAATTGTAATAAGCTAGTTTAAATGCTATTCTACATCTAGCCAACGCCAGGAAGGAGTTGTGTGCAGAATGACTCAAGAACCAAAAGCTACGCTGCAAGCACAGATTTGATCTTGTGGCAAGCTCCTCTCAATTCTCCATAACTGATTTAGTTTCACTTGTGATCCTTTAGAATGATCAAACAAACACTCATATGAAAGAAGAAAGACTCCAAAAAAAAGTCTCATTTTTTTCTTCAAGCTTCTATTCGCCAGGTGCTCTCTGCGGTGGTCTAAGTGACCATCAAGCACACAGAGATTGTTAAAGATGATTCAGGCAGCAGATGAGTTGCACAGCTAGCTAAGATGCTTGCTTAACTCTGTGTCCTACAGATCATCTCCACACTCGTACTCCATTGCATGCAAATCGGACCCACTCCTGAACCAAACACCTTCACTACAGGAATTCAGATGTGCCCCTAATACTTAGTACTATGTCTTTTGGACTTATTCGCCTGACTTGAATGCTGATGCAATTCAAAACTGCAGAGACCACTCCCAGGGATTTCATTTACCCAAACGTTTTCCCCTGTTAACATATGGAATCAAAACGCCTTGCTAGATTTACTGATCTCTTATACTATTATAAATTATTTAAATGACTTAAAGATACTCTGATATGGAAATGCAAATGAGATCAGTGGGTAAAAGGAAAACTGAAGTGGCACGTAACTCATTGGAGGATCTGCCACAATAACAGTGACTAGCGGTACCTGGCCTGGTATATACCTATCAGGTACATGCCTGCTATCAATTAGCTCTAATTAGTTTATCCAGAGTTTCTACCACCACAGAGCATTTGGTCCGAAAGAGTCTGACCTGGACATGTGCTCAGCTAGGAATGCACGCCTTCCCCATACACACAACTGCTTTCTTAGCAGAAGGAACCCTGGGCCTTTAAGATATGATGAGAATATACTGCAACTGTATCAGACATTTCTCACGCAGCAAACAGGCAATGTTTACTACCCAGGGCTTAATTGCTTAAACCTCTATATTTAACTTATTCCACACCCAAGAGACTAATTGAATCATTAATTGTTTCAGTGTCCCAAGTCAAATATTACTTATTCCTTGATAGGTGGAAGATGGCTCAATTGTGTGGCAATGTATTTGCTTCAATACTAGCAGTCTACTCTTTGATCATGGAGGTTATAATATTGCTTGCATATACTGCAATAGTGCCTCCTGGTGCAAGACAGTTACCCTTAAGAAAGCAAAACCAACCCCCTCAACAGCACCATTATATGAGTACAAATATAGTAATATCTATGACAGAATCATTTAAGAAAGTGACTGTCAGCCCTCGTCACATTATGTACCACCATTATGAAAGTGTCACACGTTATCACTGGAACATTCTCTCATTTATAGGTGACTTTTGTGAATATCAATTTATAGCAGGACAAGATTTAAATATACTGCAATCTGCTATAAACACATTGCTAAAAAAAACCCCTCAACACCTGTAGGCAACCTCAAAAAACCCCAGACCAACAGGTATTACAGTGCACTGCTTCAACAGCTTCTTCTCCTTTTCAACAGCAAATGTTACCGGGTCCCCAGCTTAGTTAGTGCTCAGTTTAGACTGAAAGCCAGCCACCAAGCCACTGAACTCCTTCAATCTTTACTTTCAGCCCACGTCTTTATTAGTCAGTTCATATAGACTCACCTTAGTCCATGGATGTGCCTTAATCTGAGGGAATTTGAATTCAGTATAGTTCGGATTCATTTCTCTAATTTGCTCCCTTGTAGGCGTTCCCAGAACCTAGACAGGAGAGAGAAAAGAAAGACAAACATTTAGATATGCTTCATGGTTATACGGTAATGAAGAGCTCACTATAACCTATCATACATTGAGACAAATGAAGTCAATCTATTTAAGTAGTAAGTTACACAGTGTTTAGAACAAAACAACTGAACTTCTGCAGATCTCTTTAGGTTGGAAGGAACGTCCCTGTCCTGGGAGCTTCTGATCCGCCCCCCCTGGCTCAAGCAGGGTCAGCTGGAACCGGCTGCCTAAAACCATGTCCTACTGAGTTTTGAGCATCTCCATAGAAGGAGACTTTACAACCTCCCTGGGCAACGTGCTCCAACCTTTGACCTGCCTCACAGGAAAAAAGAGTGGTTTATAGCATTCAAACGAATTGTCACTTGTTTCACTTCATGCCGCTGCCCCCTGTCAAGTCAGCAGGCACCACTGAGAAGAGCCTGGCTATTTCTTCTCCATTCCTTCCACCAGGTATTTTATGCACATTGGTAAGACCACCACCAAGCCTTCTCTGCTTCAGCGCCAGCTCTTGCAACCTCTCCCATGACAGATGTTTCAGGCCCTTAATCATCTTTGCAGCCCTTGCTCCAGCTTCAGTAGTCTCTTGCTTGCAGTTCAGTTCATACTCGAAGCTAAGTGCCAAAAGTTTAATTATCTTCCACAGTCTTCCACAAAATTCATGCACCTTTTTCAGACTTGGTGATATTTCAGTGGGGAAGAGAGCTCACTCTAATTGGACTGTGATAAAACAGTACTGCCAAACACATTCTGGGACTGCAGCTCACTGCATATGGCTGATTAGGGATCAGACCAACAGCACAGACTGCATTTTACAAGTCATGAACCTCTGATGAGCTTAAAAGATCAGCCTCTTACTGTTGAGGAAAGCCAGACAGCTTCTCCCCCCACCCCAAATTGTGTGGTTTTGGTTATGGCTCCCCACAGTATTTCCCTACGGAAGATAAAGTTAGTTTAAACCTAACCTGGAAGCACCTAAAGTGCACACCAGCCCTGGTCTACTTTTACAACTTTGTATTTCTCATTCCCAGCATCTGTACAATGTTATTTTTACATGCAAATAAGCAGCTGTATGAGAAGTCACACACAATCGCACACCTCTTTGTTGGGGTGGATAGATTTTGAAAGGATTTTGGAAAGCCCTTCAGGGAATAAGCCGGACATACGGCATTAGCGCTTTCTGTTCAGTCAGGACTAAGCACAAGAGAGCCGTTGCCTTCTATCTATACATAAAAAGTGCGAAGCCTGTTCAAGGAATCCTGGTGTTCTCTGCTTGCACCCAGTTACTGGGTATCCTTTTGTTCTGCAGAGAGAAGTGAAGAGGGCTGCAGGCAGAGGAGCCACTCCTCTATGCTGAGCTCAGGTTCATCTTCCTATTGGAACCCTGCAGCCACGTTACTCTCACCCCGCGACAAATCCCTCGCCATCGAGGTTAGCATAATGGTACCACCTCATCTCATGAGACTGCGCTGTCACCAGCAGGAGACGAATGATCTACATCATGACGTTAGCACTCTACCACACTGCTTGATAAAGAAGCATTTGATTACATACTCTGGTACTGAACATTTTCCTTCTGTTAGAATAGTGGAGATTACACAAATGCACTCTAAAGACTCAGGTGAAGGGGGAAAAGAGCAAGTTAATTGCTGTTTCATTAATTTGTGCAACAGAGGAACTATCACCAGGTATTATGAAAGGAACTTGGCATCTATTATTTACAACATGAGCCGTGCAACAAACTAAAACACCTACTCACAAAGCAATCTTTTGATTAAACAGTAGCAGCAGAGGAAATAAACCCTGCAGCTCGTTCAGGCAGTTGCTTCTCGGATAAGAGATTCAACTGACAAGTTGTATGAAATGAATGATCACTTAACTCCTACCTTCCCATTGCTAACCGGAGATTAAGTCCTACCTACTCTCTCTGAAAGGGTTAACTTCAGAGCTGACAGGAGAGTTTTCTGTGCATGTCTG
Organism: Psilopsiagon aurifrons; assembly: GCA_025447955.1. NCBI lineage: Eukaryota > Metazoa > Chordata > Aves > Psittaciformes > Psittacidae > Psilopsiagon > Psilopsiagon aurifrons. The sequence goes on from JAOEHY010032196.1 coordinate 27,854, forward strand.
CAAATGCTGATTTCCTTAGGTGGCACAAAAGGGGCTGTTGCAGGGTTCTGTAGATTTTGCTCAACTTCCAAAGGAAAAGGAGTTGACAGGAAAACATGTCCTTTCCTTGCTGGTTTTCTGTCTGGCACTGGCCACCCTGCTGCCAGCCCTGCCAGGAGGCTGCTACACTCAAAGCTTTGACATCCACCAAAGTTTGTCAATTGTAAAAGATGATGAGATTTCACTCCTGCAAATATTACTTTCATCCCGGTGCAGGACGAAAGCCATTTCCAAAACCTTGGAAGTATTTTTGGTTAGTTAAATTAACTTCCTGAACACTTATGGATAACTTGTATCGCTCTCCCACCATTTCTAAAGGCTAAGTTTTAGGCCTCCCTAGGACAAACAGGACTTCGTAAAAAGCATGGTTACCTTCTTTACCCTCTTCCTCCTCCTCCAAAACTCCTTTAATAGCCTTCTTGAGAAGAGGCAAAGAGTAGTTGGGTTTTTTTTTTTTAAACATAGCCAAAATTCAGCAAACTGGCTCAGTTGCCAAGGCTGCTCAGAACAGAAGCCTACATGGTGCAAGTATCTTTATTTAAAGCCTGCCTGTAGCATTAGAGAGAACTCAGATGAGATAGGCAAGGGCAATGTCTCTTCATACACTATTTCACTGAAAACACAGTTGTAACTTCACATGATTGCCCCTGCCCATGGCAGGCAGGTTGGAAGCAGGTGATCTTAAGGTCCTTTCCAGCCCTAACTATTCTATGATGGAAGGGAGCAACTCTTAAGCACAGGCTTCTAAGCAACAGTGCTGAAGGTCTCATGAATGCTTAGAAAAACAGGTACTGAAGAGGGATCATATCAGGTGAAAGAAGAGATCGCCTGACCTTCAGATCCATAGCAGCCTTGGACACACAAAGTAACTGTATAAGAGGAAAAGTGACTTGTATAGCCACTCAGTGTATTTACTTTATTCTCTGTGGATTGTAAATCAGATTGTGCTTTCAATTCGTTCTGAAGGCGGATTAGCGCAAAAATAACCTCAAAACCCTCCCAAAAAGAACCCCTATACACAACAAAGCAAAAAAAAACCCAAGCTCCATTAGCACCCCCATCACCACCCAAAAAACCCAACCCAAAACCAAACAGAAAACACAAAGTGAATGAAAATAGATAGGAAGAAGAATGGAAGTCTGTGACTAATTCAAATCACCATCCAAAAGGCAAATGTGGGATGAAGCAACTGACAAGCTATAAAATTGTACCAGTACTTGACATATCTGGAAGGGATCTCGTAGTGGACCTTTCTTCAATACACTAACACTGCCAGCTCCATGGTTTGGAAATTGTTCCTCACTTATTCACACTGAGTTTTCAGTGTATTAGGAATACATTCAAGTAACCTTGATGAGTAACAGCAATCATTTAAGCTATTGCAAAATTGGGCAAAACTCTCTTCTGAAAGAAAACCTTGTCTGTATGCGACTGCTCTTTCTGTTTGAAATGCAAAGGAGAAGCATAAATTTGCACATTTTGGGCAGAATTACTCCGTGAAACAGCTGCTCTTGCTATACTCTGAAAACATGATGGAGCTGATGTTCCTTGGAGAGAGGCTTCACAGTATCACAGACCTGCTGAAGTTGGAAGGGACCTCTGGAGGTCTTCTGATCCAGCCTCCCTGTACAAGCAGCAATGGTGAGAGCTGCTTGCCCAAGACCATGTCTAGGTGGCTTCTGAGTATCTCCAAGGACAGAGATTTCACAGCCTCGCTGGGAAACAGGTTCCACTGTTGGACCACCCTCACATCAAAAAAAATGTCATCTACTTGAGCTGAGATTGAATTTCACATGATTTAACTTGTGCTTCCTTTGACATTAATCTGTAAATGGATGAAGCTCCTCAGATAGTGTTTATTCTAGGAACAGGCTCGTGAAGGAAGGGTAATGATACATATATCAAGCAACTGAAGAAAAGCTACCACCTCCCACTAATGGCATCCTTACCAAATAAGAAGCAGAGACCTTATGAACCTGAGATAAACCCTGAATTTGATTACAAATAAAGATCTTCATTTTATGTTCTTCTAAGCAAATTTTAATAGGAGGAGGATATTCAGCTCCAAAAGACAGCTTAGTTACACCCCAGTACCAAAGACACCTGGTTTCACTGCGCCAAACTGCACCAAGTTATTTATGACCATCCCCACACTACTGAGCAACACCTGAGGAAGGGGGGCAACTACAGTGGTCTCAGTGGAATAAAGGCCCTTTCTGACAAACCATCATTACTGCTAAACCTTTGCTCAAATGTTAAAGTTAAAAGCACAGGGACACCAAAGGTTCAGAAGCTCCAGTTGGTAATGACTGAACTAGAGAGGGGGGAAGGTGGTTATTTAAACCACAAACCTCCAGAATACATGGTGGAACAGTGATCTTCCCTGGAAAAAAAGAGCAAGTTTATGAGAAATCGTGCTCCAGGAAGTCTGGTGTGCATGGCTTACCAGATGGCATAATTAATACTTCCACAAACATGTCTGCACCTCTTCAGAAAGTTGGGAGAGGTGTGCCAAATAGTTACTGAGAAAATTCACAGTGTAGACATCTCAAGCAGTAAACACGGGTCAGCTTTTGAAGTAGTATGTCAAGAGGACTGAGGCAGAAAAGAAACTTACCCATTTTATATACACTTTCTTTCAAAACACTCTATTGTCAAACCAAATGAAAGCCAACTAAATATAGAGATTTCTTCTATTCACAAACACGAGAGCAGCTATACATCAGGAAGAGGAAGAAACCCATTGTCACTGCTGACATGACTATAATTGCTCATCAACGTTTTTACACTGCCTGCCTGCGAGCACTGGAAGTGATGAATTACTTGAAGCAAAGAACAGCCAAGTTGTGATGTGGGGGGACATCAGGGAATTAAAATGCCAGGAGTCTTCCCTTAGGGGTAAGAAGAGAGGACTCATGTCAAAGCCTGCTGAGACAGGTCCACAGCATAGGACTGCATCCAGTAAGAGGAAAGGCATTCTCCTACTGCTTATTCTCCCGGAACAGACAGCTCCTCTCTCCCCATTAACTACTGTGACTGAATTTGTTTTATTTCAAAAATTGAGCCCAAAATAGTACCTTGACATTTGAGCATGAGCCATGTATTATAATTGCAGTTTATACTTAGCATCTGGCTCAGTAAAACTGTCAGAGACCAAAAAGTTACACATGGATAGGATTCCTGATACTACTGAGTTTGTCTTTTAATACCTTTTCCCCTCCTTTCCCCCCAACCCAGAAAACTATAGGAAGATGATTTTATTTCCCATAAATGAACATGAAATGCCAAGTTTTGGTGCAAGGAATAATCACTCAGTCCAGCAGGAACCAAAAAACCCAAAGCAGACACCCTGCGAGTCCTTTCCTCTCATTTTCACAAGTCGGTTGATGCATCTCATACTCTTAAGATTACAGCATATGGAAAAACATTTCTGAAGACAACACAAGGCAGATTGGCAGTTGCTGTCCTCCCTGTGTCCCAGGGCTGCTCAGACAATTATTGCTGCTTTCTTCTGCTGACAGATGAGTCTTTATTCATATATTTTCAATTCTGAGGGGAGGAGGAGGAGATGCTAAACAGAACCTTTCAGAAGATAATAATTAGCTTGGAAACAAACCCATTATACTTCCAAGATGTCCTTTTTTGAGAAGGGAATAAGGAAAGTAACCACTGCCTACAGGAAACGTGGTTTAAGATGCTTTAGTCCAGGGAGGGATATCCCAACCAGTTTTAATTTGATAGTTTCAGGGCGCTGTAGAGCTGGGGGTGAGCAGGAATGCCCCCAAGCTTTCACAGGGGGCCCAGCAGGCCTGAAGACACTCCTGCTGCACTTGCAAGCTGTGTGCACAAGGTCAGAGATTTATGAAGGAGTCTGCCCCGACTGTTTCCCAAAAAACCCCTCTCGTGGTTGAAGAGATCCTTCTTTCCAGCTGCACTCAGCTCAACTTAGCATATTTCTGAAGGGGATGTCACTCAAAAGCCAGTAGGGGCATGAATTTTAATGAACGTATTGGGTTACTCACTTGAGATATTCCCAGCAGTGAGATGACCTAACATCAGAATAGCTAGCAAGAGCTAAAAATAAGGAGGAAGAGTCACCATTCGAGATCAAACTTTGGAAAAAGCACAGCACATGGTTTCTCTCCTGTAATAGCATAAGTATTCGAGAAGAATGTACTTGGGTTGCTTCTTCAGATGGAACTCCAAGACAGTATTTCCCCATATTGAGTATCACTTTGTCAGGGTAAGTTGCCAAAGATCAATCTCCCTCAGCCAGACTGAGAACATCTGGAAAGGCTGCCTTTAAAGAAATGAGAACAAGAGACAAGGAGCTAAGAAAGGGACCGTCTCTTGACTCACATGAATATGATACTATGGTTCTAGAGGAGCACAGTTGTTCAGAGCAGTCTGAAAACACCGTAGGCTTGGAGAAGCTCCAGGTACAACTGGATGGAGAAGATTGTGCAAGACTGAAATGAAACTACAGAAAGACTGCTGAAAGCAATTCAAAGCCTAACAAAAGCCAAGAATGCTTCTGACACTGCAAGAGACTGCGGATGTTGGGCATGCAGCCTGCAGGAAGGACAAGCCGTACCGACTGACACAGACCAAGAATTCTGTCCTCATAAACACAGCTACTGAGGGGATGTCACCAAGAACTGCATGAGAAGGAAGGACTAGTTCAATGCAATGGCATTTGGAAGTTACTCTCCAGCCTAACACAAAATCCTCCATACCCAGGTGTAACATCCAAGTGCTGTGTTGTGAAATGAATCCTGAATAATCAAAGCTGAGTAAGCAACTGAAGAGACAACTGGAAAATTCATGTTGGCTCAAGTTCTATGAGGGTGACTGTGACTCAGTCATCCTGAACTGACAGGAAGCAAGAGAAAAGTTTCTAAGTTGACTTCTCCTACAGTGGAATCAAGTAAATTTAAGGGACCAAAACCATGTGTTTCCAAACGTGTGGATAAGTATTTTACTATGGCCCTTTTGGGGAGTTTAATGCATTTTCTCTGCCCTTCAGTTTCAGACAGTTTGTAAGGAAAGTATCTGAAAAGAACAACTCCAGAGTCATCAAACAGCAGCTCACAGGTTCCAACCTGCAACCTACAAGGTTCACTGCCATTCCACAACTCTCAGCTCCCACAGCTATGCTTCCCCTACAGCCAGCTAGCATTAGAGTAAGTCTGTGTAACATTAAAAGCTTTAAATAGTAGTATTCTATGGCAGCAAATGGAAGAGGAGGTCACCATCTGTAAAAACATTTTTTAAAATGAATCCTAAATGAATTTTATACAACCTCATGTTTTATGTTGTGCACAGGACTTCACATTTCTGGCAATCTTTATGCTGCAGAATTGTGTAGGTCTTCAATTGTATTGAGGCTACAAGAGCCAAAAGTTCCTCTTCAGTCTTCTTGCAGGCTCCCTTTAGCTACCAGAAGCATGCTATCAGGTCTTCTTGAAGCCTTCTCTTCTACAGGCTGAACCAGCCCAGCTCTTTCAGCCTATATCCAGAGCAGAGCTGCTCCAGCTCTCACAGCATCTCTGTGGCCTCCTCTGGACTCGCTCCAATAGCTCCTTGCCCCTTTTGTGTTGTTGCCACAGAGCTGGATCAGGACTGCAGGGGGGGTCTCCCCAGAGAGCAGCAGAAGGGAAGAATCCCCTCCCTTGACCAGCTGCTCACGCTCTGGGGTGGGGGGGCAGCCCAGCACACAGGTGGTTTCTGGGCTGCAAGAGCACACTGAAGCTGCCCATGTTCAGTTTCTCATCACCCAACCCCCCTAAATCCTTCTCCACAGGGCTGCTCTTAATCTCTTCTCTGCCCAACCTGTAGCTGTGCCTGGGATTGCCCCGACCCTTGCACTTGTTGAACTTCATGAGGTTGGCGTCAGCCCACCTCACAAGAGTGTCAAGGTCCCTCTGAATCACATCCCTTCCCTCCAGCGTATCGACCAAACCACACAGCTCAGTGTCATCACGAACATGCTGAGGGTGCATCACTCCCAGTGTCCATGTCACCAATGAAGATGCTGAACAAGATCAACGGTGACCTGAGGAACAGCACTTGTCACTGATCTCCACTTGGACATCAAGCCATTGATCATAATTCTGGGTGCAGCCATCCAGCCAATTCTTTATCCAACAGGTGGTCCACCCATCAAATCCATGTCCTTCCAGTTCAGAGACAGGGATGCTGTGCAGGACTGTGTCAAATGCCTTTCGCAAGTCCAAGTAGATGACGTTAGTTGCTCTTCCCTTATCCACCAATGCTGTGACCCCACCACAGAAGAACATCCAGCTGATAACAGCTTCTAGCAAACTTTGAACCAAGCACAGTCTTTGCTTGGCAAGCATGTCAGTAATGAGAGGACATCTAGTTCCTGATTATTTTGCTTCCACATTGTGAAAATCAAAGCAGTGGTAGGGCAAAGCACAGTGGTTTTGCTGGCAAGTCCTCTCTACTCTCAGATTTCTGATCAAGCCACAGAAGGACTTACAGGAATTTCACCATTATATAAACAGCTGTGATTACAAAAAAATTATTGGATCTAATTCCTCAACATTGCAGAGATTAATAAAGAAGCAAAACAGGACTTTTGGAACATGTTGGAAGGGAAACACCACAGATTATTGCACAAACTCCTGAGAAACTCTGGCCATCTGAAGTATCCACAGGGACCACTTCACATCTTGCAAAAGCAGTGTAGCAGAAAGCAGCACACTGCTCCAAGACACTTCTCAAAAGGATAAAAATGGCACTTATGCCATCATCAGCCCTGCTTCCAAGAGCAACTCAAGTTTTTTCCACTAGTGTTTCCTATGTAAACTGACCCAACTTGGATATGCTGAGCATACACTGGACAGAAAGGCAGTGATAAGACATCAAGAAATTCAAAGAAGTAGCTGCAAGATATGGAACCTCTGAAGGAAAGTTGCTGACTGAAGGCTTTCCAGCAGGACACACAGAAACCCTGTTTCTGTAAATAAAGCTAGGTTTACATTGACAAACGCTAGAGGATACATGGCAAGAGGCTAGAGAGGTCAGAGCACACCCCACTGATAACACAGAGCAGGCCACAGAAACACTGAGCCTCACCAGCCCATACCCTCTGTGTCGGAGGAAAGAGCACTTGGTGTTAGGCCAGCTAAGCACTGTTAGGACAGCTACAAAGACACCAGCAAAAAGTTCTACTCTTCTACTCACATTCTGGTTTTGTGACAGTTATCCATGCATGCCACACACAGATAAATGCATCAAGACAGCAGTGAAGTGGCAAAACCAAGAAGGAAATTCTCTTAATGCAAACCCCTCGTGGTGATGAAATCAATACAGCCAAACAGTGCATGCACACATATTACCCTCTCTAATACTCCTGTCTTATTAACTGCATAGTATGGATTCAGAGGAAGACTATACTGCGCTCTCCAGAAACCTTTTTGCCTTCATTGCAGAAGTTGAAGGAGGTGGAAGAGACCACAGTGCTACAAAGTCAGGCACCAATCTTTCAAGCTATGAATTAGTCTTCCATGCCCCCAATTTGAGAATCACAGAATATTCACAGCTCACTAAATGAAACAATCAAGATGCGTTCGGAATAAGCGATACACAACTGTTATGTATTGTGAAACATTAGGTCTTTCCACTTAAAAACCAAGACTCTTCAGGTGGAAGATCTTTTTGCCCTAAATTTCTTGATTCTCCATCTGCAAAAAGGAGTGCCCTGTCTCACCTTTCACCTCCAAGAGCTGGAAGGAAGGAAGGAAGAGAAGAAGGCTACATATCTGGCACGAGGAGATTTAATAACACTGTTTTCAAAGCCAAGTACCAACGGCATGCAACAAAGAAAAACAAGACAGATTCTTGAAGAATTAAAATCACACATTAATAATACTGGCTCAGTATGTAAGCAGTATGTCCAAACACAGCAGAAGACACCTTTAAGAGAGAAAAACCCCTGTACAGTTAAAGGATGAGATACCATTATGCATGACTGCAAGAGGTGTAAACAAAGATCATCCAGTTCTCAAAAAAAGCACAAGAAGTGTTCTCAAACACTGTTTACATACAGCACACTGTACAACGGTGGCAGAATTACGTACGTTGGCAAGTTAATACCAATGCATGCTTTCAGGCCGATTCCCAAGGAATAATGCAGTCAAAGCAACGATCAAAATTCCATACCTTGATTATTTCCACCAACTGATCCACACCACTGTCACCTGGAAAGATTGGTTGTCCTAGTAACAGTTCAGCCAATACACAGCCTGCTGACCACACATCTAAAAAAGGGAAAGCAGAGGAGAGGTATCAGTAAAAGGTACACATTAGGCAATTTATATAAACCCCAGCAATTTTAAGCTACTTACTTTATTCTTTGCCATGTTTAATAGAGTATTTAACACAGCTAAAAATAGAAAACATTCCTAGAAAACAGATACCTAGCATAAAGCAACAGTGAGCAGCCTTAGAAATAAAACCGTGAGACAATGGGAACTGGGGAAGAATGTTAAATGCCATAATGTATTGACATTAAAACTTACATATGTAGGGAAAAAACCTGAGAACATTTGCCATCTGAAAATAAGGAGTTTTCTCAAACCCTGTGCTGTTTTTAAATCACTGACTGGACAATGGCTGATGTTTTTACTGTTTCTGACTGCTGTATAGACTCAATTTTTCATCTACCAGCAGATGAACCAGTGCTGCAAGTATCACTTGTATCCTGCAGTTCATGATCTGGGAGACAGCCTTTCTAACTCAGCCACATTAAGACCTAATCTTTATGCTAATTCCCTTTGCAGGGCTGGCTGGACAGCAAAACTGCAAGTCTAGATCAGGTCAACAGCATCCTCAAAAGAAGCCATCAACTAATGTTCATATGTACACCAAAAGCCACAAGTAGTCATTAGCAGCTAGTCCTCCACACGAAGAAAACTTTCATAATCAATTACAGGCATATCTTACATCAAAATAAGAACATTACATACTACAACAGCAACTTCAGAATGTATCTAAATGTACTACAGAATATAGCGTTTTACTTTTGAAACACAGCTCATTTAAATGAAAAATCTAATGAAGTAAACGCAGTAAGCACTGCGTAGCAGACGTATGTGAGAATCTGCTGGAACTGCACACTCAATACTGATATTTAAGTTGCTCAACACAGCAAAAGTATTGCCCTTAGATGCAGAGAAAACTGCTTCTCCAAAACCAGACTGACAATTAGGCTTTCTAAAAAGTCCTCCTTTGTTCAATATACATCTGAAGCCTTACAGTAAAATCCAGCCTCAAACAAGCAATCAGTTTAATGGAAACTTTGTAAAGCCTACAATACTGTAATGCCCCAAATGATAAAAGAGCAAAACCAGTCCCCCTCCATCCACCTTTCTTTGATTCCGTTTGAAATCTTTTCCTACTTTAATGAGCTAACCTCCCCTCACAAAAGAACAGCATCATCAGCACTCAAACCCCAGAGAATTTACCTTCTGAGGCCTGTTCCAGCCTGCGATAGCTCAACACTATGACTGAGATCCTTATTCCCCTACTGTATTTAAACTATGCCATTGGGGAGCGGGATATACATAGAACTGTCAGTTATAGTTAAAGGCCTGTGTAAGAAAAATGTCTCTGACAGTTGTCTAAACAGCCTGTTATCACTTTGCCATAACCATTAGAGACTGATGCAAATACTAATAACAATAATATTAATAAAATCCAACAAGACACCTCCAAACTTTCAGGATATCAAGACAGATGATGAAATAATCTGTTAAAGCAGACTTTGCCTTCCCCCGTTTCTAAATGAAAGAGAGGGGCTATGTAAAAATATCTTCCCCTTTTCTCAAGAAAGATACAGTTCAACTGGAACATACAGCGGACAAAAAGCACTGCTCATAACTGGAGCTTTCAAGACAATTCACTTCTGTGTCAAACAGATGCATTTTTACATAAGGCCTTAGTACAAACATCGCATCAGAGTTTATCCTAAGACAACTCACAGTACGGACAGCAGTCAGACACAAAGCACAGTTTGAGTCTTGAATATCAAAAAAGCAAACATACCAGACTATGCTTTTTGATCTTTTAGTCATAGTTAATAAAAGCTGATACGGTCACAACACAATCTCTTTTGGACAACAAAAGAACGCTGAATTGTATCTGAATCCTAAACAAAGTTTCTCCCTGGTAGCCCCTGCTGTTGGTCCGACGCACACAGCAAAAGCAGGAAGCAAAGAATCACTTCGTACGTCATCCCATGCATACTGGGTTTATAGGAAATTATACAACAGTTCAGCAGGCAGCACAGACTCCTTCAGAAGTACTGAAGAGATAGATTAAATGTACTAAGCAGGCAGAGTACTGTAACTCAGAAGTCTACTCTAAGGCACCTTAGAGAGGTTTGAAAGAGTGAAGTTCTTTACACTGAGTATACAAAACAAATGGTACCCCAAAGCCATAGTGATTATTTACAACTTTAACCCTTATTTTGCACTGAGAAAGAAATATATGGGAAGGAAAAGTATTTGTCAGAACATACTCTCGGTGACAGCCCTGGGTTGGTTTAAGTCAGCATTCACAACTCACTCCATCTATAAATGTTGAAACTATGCTAGCATGAGTTCTTTTCAAATTAGACTGTGGCTTTTTAAACCTGTTTTAAATGACCACCTGGTCTGGCTGCTCCATGAAGCTGGTTTTCTTCTGGCTTATCCCTTCCCAGGTTCCCTAAATGCTTTTGCATTCCCCCAGTCAACTTTAGTCAAGTCTGAAACGCCAAAGACTCAAATCCATTACAGAAGCTTTGTAAAAACAGCAGGGAGAGCATGCATCAGTGTTGCTGCTGAGGACAGGAGGGCTCATCCCCGTGGGATGTGCCAGGCTCACCCCCACTCTGCCCCACTGCAGCTGCCAACAAGCTGAAAGATGCACACGTCCTTCCTCAAGCAAGAACAGCGAAGGGTACATGAGACAGCTGAGGGCATCACAGGGGGACAGAGGAGCGAAAGAAAGAATACAGGTCATGAGGAAAGAGGCGGGGATGTCTGAGGAATACTTGCTGCATTTGCGATGGGTTTAAACCATCAAACTTACAAGTCATCCCCTGCAAACCTATGCAGTTTTCCCTCGTGCAGCTACACCTTCCAAACTGGGTAACCTAACTCCTTATTAAAAGTCTCCTTAATTTTCCTTGCTAACACTTGAAACAGGCACTGAAATAAGCTGCAGGCATTCTAAAACTCCCAACTTTTTTTACAGGACTGTAATTTCACCAACTTCCAAATTAGGACTTGGGCAATGTTCCCTGGGCAAGGAAGTGAACAAACCCCTGAAGCATCCTCAACAAACGCCAGAGAGCAGAGGCTAACTGCAGCAGTTCCAAGCAAGGAGAGCAACAAAACACCATTTACATACGTGTTTCTACAGCGCTCGTGAGCTATGTAGAATAAGGAAGCAACTGGGAAACTGCAGCTCTGCAAAATTTGATGGAATTTATGCCATTGGCTTTGGAAGGGCTAAAATTTGGCTATAGGATGGAAACATTTTTCTCAAGCTTGACAAAAACAATGTACTACATTCTGTATTTAAAGACACGTTACTTAAGAGGAGTGATAAGGTAGTTCTTACCAGGGTTTGATAGCTCCTTTCCAGACCCTTTTCTGCCTAAGCACAGTCACAGCTCAAATTATTACAGGTTAATCTTTCAGAGCAAGCTTGTGGTGCAACTACCTACTCCCATGGTCGTGAACTACTCCTTTTTAACCTGTGCAATTAGATTAAGGCAAAATACAACTATCATTCACACGCTTTAAACTGATTTTAAACAAGGTAAGAGAGGACCCTGAACACTGACTTGTTCATTGAAAACAAATCATCCTTAAGCCAAACTAGTTGGAACAATGAGAAGTTTTAGGAAAGAAAACTATTAATTTTAAGTAGAAGAAGGCAGGCAAGGCTACTTTCCCCATACCTTCAGGAAGATGTAGTCTAAGCAATATGGACAGTAAATGCAACCACCAGCCAAAAGCAACCTTCAAATAAACTTACTTCAGATACCTTTCACAAACTCTACCAGCAGCTAATGCCATCTCTTTTGTAGACTGAATAACACATAGAGAAATACTATTACGATGTGGCCTGTCTGCACTAGTTTAAGCACACAAATGCATGTGACCTGCCACACTACAAAACCTAAGTTTCTATCACTTTCTTGATTGTCACAATTGCTAGGGGGACATTAACTTGTCTAATAATATAATCAGTACAGTGCCCTGCTTCTTGAATGCTATTCCAGCATTAGAGAAGTTAATAAAAGGAAATTTCTCTATAGTTCAGGAAGAGACATCCAGGACAACCTGCAAAATAAAGTCCTTAGCCTTAATTCTACAAGTGGGCAATGGCCATTTCCAGGTGTCTGGGACAGAATACCCTATCTGCCAGTTTCATTTTTGTGATTTCACACTCTGCCTTTCCAACCTGAGGCTGGCCTTCTTCATCATGACATGAGCACCATTCACTGTATTACATTTCAGCTCCTCTAACTTGTTACCTGGAGAAGGCCAGAAGGATGGAAAGAAAAAAGAAAGAAGGAAAGGAAGAAAGCTGAGCCTGCTCTTACCTCTTTAGTACAAATTACAAACTTTCCTTTATCTGACACTTTATTGAACACACTTACCTATGTTTATTTCCCCTCATCTATTTAGCTTTGTGTCACTATTCCTTAGCCTTGATGGAATTCCTCCATTTTGGAGGTAACTCACTTACTGCTCTGGAAACTGCAGACACAAACCAAGAGGAAAGAAATCGGGAGTCAGAGAAGCAGCCCTATGAGGTCGCCAAATGCCAGAGCCCAAAGTGCTCCTTACTGCTGCTTGTTTGGAACACTTTCTGGGGTGTCAGAACAAACACAGAGTTCTGGATCACGGGCACACATACTACATCGGTGCACGGTCTGCACATTGAGCAACCACAGATGATGGAGACAGCATTCGGCTGAAACCTGAAAATGCTTGGGAAGCCATGCTTGTTCCAGTGTTTGGAACAAAAGCTATACGCACGTATCTCTACTCTGCAGTGAAGAGCTGAAACTACAACTAATGACAGAAGAGTTCAGTAAATTAACACACATGGTTATTTTCAGCACTGGAAGTTGCCATCCGAGACAAACTCTTTCCACTGTTTGGTGACAGGTTTTGAACACACCTCGTGATGGTTCTTCCCCAAGAAAGTCTAAGACAGCCCAACTACACACGCCTCCAGAGGAGCTTCTGCTCCACACTGCTGAGATGAAATACTCTCTCCCTCCATCGAAGTGCTCACTAGGAAAGTGAATGAATAACTTCATGATACCTATTTTTGGACACCCCAAGAAAAGCTAGCAATACATCCACGCAGATCAATCTTTCCCTGCCAGTGGCTATAAATGTTCCCTCTGGAACTCTCTCAACTCCTGCCAGTACAGGGACAGAGAAACACATGGAGACCAGCAGACTTTTATTAGCTAAAAGCAGCGCCACGTTCTAGCGAGCCCTCCCTTGCCCCATCACTAACCTAGTAAAACAATGCACGTTATGGATGTAAAGCTTAACTGCGCAGCTTCTTTTTATACAAGAGGATCACGTAGCAACAGAAACATCTGCACCCACCCCTGCTCTACTGCCTATGTTTGTCCCAGAACACTGCAGGAGAATGTGGGCAGCTATCCCATAGTTTTTTCAGCAGGCAGAAGCACCCATATGCCCAGAGCAGCCAGCAGCACGCTAGCAACATACTCTGGGATGGCATAACACACACACAGACCTACAAGGAAGAAGCTCCAGCCAAAATGCTGTCAAGGGATAGCCAAAGGGCTTGGTTTGCAAAAAAAAAAACCCTCCTGCAAACGAGCTGCTGGAACAAAACTGCGTGCCATGGCCAGCGAGCCGGAGGGACACGCACACACTTGCAGAATGCCTCGTCAAATGTGAACCAAGGCCCCAGCCACCCAACTGACATGAATGCTTGTGCCTAACCACTGAAAAATCATAGAATCAGATTGGTTTGGGCTGGAAGGAACCTTAAGAGCTCATCCAGCCACAACACCCTGTCACAGGCAGGCACACCTTCCACTAGAGCAGGTTGCTCCAAGCCCCTGCGTCCAGCCTGGCCTTGAACACTGCCAGGAATGGGGCAACCACAGCTTCTCTGGGCGCCCTGTGCCAGCGCCTCAGCACCCTCACAGGGAAGAATTTCTTTCTTGTATCTAACCTGAACTTCTTTTATTTCAGTTTGAACCCATCACCCCTTGTCCTATTGCTTCAGTCCCTCCCCAGCATCCCTGTAGCCCCCTTCTGACGCTGGAAGCTGCGATGAGGTCTCCGTGCAGCCTTCTCTTCTCCAGGCTGAACACCCCCAACTTTCTCAGGCTGTCTTCACAAGGGAGATGCTCCGGCCCCCTGATCATCCTCGTGGCCTCCTCTGGACTTGCTCCAACAGCTCCATGTCCTTCTTATGCTGGTGACACCAGAACTGCACACAGTGCTGCAAGTGGGCTCTCATGAGAGCAGAGAAGAAGGGCAGGATCATCTCCCTCGACCTGCTGGTCATGCCTCTTTTGATGTAGCCCAGGATACGGTTGGCTTTCTGGGCTCAAGCGCGCACTGAAGCAGCTCATGTTCAGTTTCTCATCAACCAACACCCCCAAGTCCTTCTCCTCAGGCTGCCCTGAATCACTTCTTAAATCCCTAAAGCTGTAAGGCAGGCAGACAACAAAGCTGCTATGGGCCTGGATTTGTAGCTATTTGGCAACTGGGATTATTTAAAAACTTGAATAGATCATTTCCCAGGTAATTATTTTAACTATAGTCCCAGGTCTGCTGGATGGCACACACAGAGGCACCAACTGCAACACATGCATTTTGATGCTGCTTTCACTACAGTATACATTTAAATACTGCACCAATTTAGTACTTGACAGAAAGTGCAAGCAACACTACCCTGGCTGTGAGGTTCTTCTAAAGGGACCTTTTGGGTTAAATTTAAGTCACACACTTTCATGAAATAATCAAGATCTGGAAAGTTAAACGCCAGTTGACAGTTCTGTTGTGACATCCAGGATGAAAAGACATCCTGGAACCAATCTGAGTTTCTGCTAATTGAAGAGCAAGTTATGTTGCAAGGACAAATTCAGGTGTTAAAAGACAACTGAGATGAAGCCAGACAGCCTAATGCAAGTCCTGATTACAGTGCTAAACGAGATGAAGAACTTCTGAAAGGGTCATGATGCAGTCAGTCTTGGGCTACCACGGTGTCACTCTGCCTCAGCTTAAAAGGCCTTTCTTGCTCAGAAACACTTCCAATAATGACTATATTGCAGTGTGTTATTAATCATAAGCCCTACACTGATGTTAGCAACAAAAACATTATGAAAAGAGTGGATGCCTTGCAGATAATGTACACAAAGTTCTACCCAGAACACTTTTTGGCACCATATTCTTCACTTATTTTCCATGTAGTTTTAAGACTGTATTTGAACAAAGAAGTGAAGATCCCTACCTTATATGTAAGCTCAGGTTTTGTTACCGCCCACAAGAGAATCTTTATATAAAGAGACTCAATAGCAGGACAGGGCTGTTGCATTAGCAATTCAGAAGAAAACAAGAACCAGAAAACAGAGGCATGTCTGTATTTCCAAGAAAAGAGACTGAAGAGTTTCACAGTTCCCTATACTTTGAGCTGTGGATAAAGTACTGGTAATTAAATGTTCCTTCCTCTCCCTCTCTTGTCAGAAAACCATCAGTCTTTGTTGGTTGGTGGAGAAATAATGCTGGTTGAGTTTGGATGAGCAATGCTATGTGAAATGGGGAAGAGTTTTCACTAAGTGCTACTGCTGCCTATCTAACAAGAATGAAGGAATATCCTGGTATTTACCACCCCTGGATACAGCAGCATCACAAAACTAAACCCCCAAAATCACCAACATATTGCAGAACACTGAAAAATTGTAGTCTGTAAAAACATTTACTTACTTCTCAGCTCCCAAATGCAAAGATCCTGTTGATAAGGAAAAGAAGGGAGAAACAGATAGGAAGGAAGGAGTACTTGCTGAACCTCATTTCAAGCTATCCTGTACAAATTCCAGGCTTGAGCGGGGGAAACAGGGTTTTTGTGGGGGGGAACACAACAAAGTGTGACCACTGACTGAAATTCACATTTTTGGCAAGTGGAAAATGGACTCCTCACTTCAGAATCCTGTTTTTATTATGGCTGCTTGAGAGACTAGCAGGTTAGAAGAAACCAAACAACTGAAGGCGCAAAACTGAAACTAAAACCAACTGAAAGAGCAACTTTAGAAGAGCTTTGCAGAAGAGTGCAAGATTAAAGTCACTATGCCTTTGGAACACGAGCAATTTACACACTTATCTATAAAGCAGTCACATGTGCTCACCTAAAGCCCTCTTTCATGCAGTTATCTGCGGGAACAAGTTGTCTCAGTGCATTCTGATAATGCAGCTGAGCCAATCTATTCCCATTCAGCTGGCAAAACCATGTCAGCCAGGATCAGCTGTCTTCTCACTTGGCTTCTACCTGGGCTTTGCTGCTTATCGGACCACACAGTAATGCTGATTCAACTCACTCATGTAGCAGAATGGTCACCTAACCAAACGTCTCTTGTCAGTTGAAGCTGAGTTGGTGTATTAAACAGTAAACTGTGAGAGCTAGGGTATCCAGAGGCAAAAGAGTAGGGCTGGGGCTGTCACTTTTGGCAGCAGCCAACCATTAAGTAAATTCTGCCCTTTTATCTTCATTGTGCCATTATTTTCCCAGACTTCTTAAGGATCTGCCTCCTTTTATTTACTGGGGAGACACACAGATGTTGCTACAATACATACTGAAGGAAAAAAAAAACCTCATTAGAGCAAGCTGTCTTCAGGAACACTTCTTTTTTTTCAGAGGACTGGAGCTGGAATGAGCCAGGCAGGTCTAACACCAGTTAGAACACACAAACTCTAAACACACTTCCACTGCTTATGAATATTCTGCCAGGATTTAATCATGATCTTCAAATCTTTTTGAACATATTAAACCTTGCCTAAGTGACTCAGGTCCATAATCAAGGTAAAAGCTTAGCACAATAGTGGGGAACTTGAAAGCCAAATCTTGTCTCTTTAGCCCTAGCACTCAGAGGGAGCCTGGGCAACACCTTGACTAAAGACCTGAGAAGTTACCTACAACCACTCAACACACTGCTCCTAAGTTTTGTGATTTTTCATTCCGCAATTCAGTTTTAGGACTCCACCTTAAGAAAACCTGCCTGTTCCCTGCCCTCTGCCACAGCCTCCAGCTTCCCTAGTTATCTCCATGACACAGCAATGTGCCAGGTTATTAGAAAGTCATCTTCTTTGTGTTCAAAATTAACGACTAAAGGACAGTAGAAGCCCACAAAGTAAGTCAAATCAGAAAGACTGCTGTACGTAACACATTAAACCTGTCAAGACTGTTTAAAGCCAATCATCAGGCCACATTTCCCATCCCCCTGCCCCCACAAACAGCTCTTTGCTAAAACCCAAGTAAGTAGCA
>JAOEHY010032197.1:0-20735 GCA_025447955.1 Psilopsiagon aurifrons
CTTCCTTCCTTCCTTCCTTCCTTCCTTTCTTTCTTTCTTTCTTTCTTTCTTTCTTTCTTTCTTTCTTTCTTTCTTTCAACTTAATGAGAAAGTAGAAAAGCTTTTTCCTCTGAGTATACTTCATGGTTGGCTTTCCACAGAAATTCTCTGCTGTATTTCATGAATTTATCTGTGGTTTTGAATGAGTGAAGGAGCAAGGGTTAAAAAAAGTGCTTGGGTTTGAGAAGGGTATAAGACCAAATACTGTTAGAGAGTTTTTGCCAGATGTTTGCATTTAGTGATATTTTTTAACAGAGTTGGTATATTTTCTTGAAAAACAGGATGTGGTTCTACTAGACACTTTACATGGAAATATTTCAAACCCATTTCACCTAAGAATTCACTCGTTATGTATACTTAATAAGATGGGCCAGCAGAAACGGCCACTGATTCATGTCAGATTGGTTTTGAGTCCTAACTTTGACATGGGCAAGTGGGAAATGCTTTGGGAAGAGCTGAGTTAGTTTTGCAAGGCAATCTGAAAGAACAAGTTCTGGTATTCCTGGCTCTCAGTTGCACACTTATGACTCGTGAGCATAATGAGGATGGCACACATAGCAGGAGGAGAGGATGCATTCTTGCTTCATTCCTCTTAAATCAAGGGGTAAGGTGGGAGGGATTTCAAGTTGTTATCACCAAGGCATAGTTTGCTGGAAAAACATTTTTATCCATGATCTAAACTCAGAGCCAAAATTAAAAACTTCTAAAGTAAAGAACAAAAAAATCCCTTGGGATCCTATCAAACATTTTCTTGGAAGCAAGACTGCGAATTAGGCTTCTATCTTGTTCCACTAAAGGCAATGAATAATATTTAATAACTGCCTTATGTTATTGTTGGACTGCCTCTGGGTGGGGTTACCCCTCTGACCGGTCACAGCGGATAATGGATGTCAGAAAAGGTGCTAGGCTATTTGTATATACCTTGGCGAAGATTTTACCATCCCCGCTCAAGAGTGATATGGGTCTTTATGAAGTGTATGATTTTACAGCTTCTTTGGAAAAGTATTCATTGCTGCATTTAGGAGAGATAGAGAAATAATTTGGAAGACTGTCCACAAAGTGCACATAGGGGATAAGCCATTTAACTGGTAAAGCAGCATAATCTGTATAGATTTCTCCTAATTAAGATGTGGTTCCATGTCAAATGAGTCAGCCACTGCCCCACCAGCAAGACTGCAAAGCCTCAGCCTGCCCTTCAGCACTACCTCTCATCTCTGTGTGTCTCACCACATCCACCAACCATCAGTCATTCAGGAGCTGGTGGGTAGAGCAGAAGAGCATTAGCTGAGCGCTCAGTCCCAAACAGTTGGAAATCAGTCACTCAGCAGCTGTGCAACCAGAACTCTCAAAGATCCCTCTCTCTGTCTGAATAAATAAAACCAGTGTCCAGTACCCCGTCTCTGTGACTAAAATTGTTGCCTGTAATGTAACCAAATAAGCAAATTTCAACCTCAGTTATCCCTCTTAAATTTCACTTCTACTTACAGAAAACCAAATTAAAGCTTTTCAAGTTAAAAAGTCATTGTAATTAGCTGGCATATCCATATTTTTCTTTTTCTTCTGTTTTCTGCAAATGAGCATACTCAGAGATTCTTTGGATAGCCCAAATGGTGTTTCTTGTCTCACTACGAAGTTTCTGGGCAGCACATGTGAGCTTATGGACCATTTGTGTTCCTTTGAACGCTTTCATCTTTTGATTTAGAGCTACTTTCTGATTTATTTTTTTTTGTCTGAAGGTGCTGAAAAGTGATAGCTATGTGTTACTGGTTTTCTCTCACGTAGAGGGGACTTCTTGCTGCTGCACAATGCTGATCTGTTATGATACCTCCACAAGGCTGAAACTCCTAATTTGGTCTGAATCCTCTCAAGTTTCTCTGCATTTCATTGTAGTATGTTTTACTTACACTGGCATAAAAAAAAATCGGCTGTTTCAGATCCCTGGGTTTTGTTTCTGATCTCCTGGCTACAGGGAGAAGGAAGCATTATTTCAAGCCCCACTTCTTCCAGTGTCTCCATGTATCCCTCTCCAAGAGTCACCCAGCCTTGCAGGTAACAGAGGAACTTGTCTGGGGTCATGTTTTTGTCCTATTTATTCAAAGTGGAATTTACACCAGATTTTGCTGGTTTTGTTGTTTAGCAGCTGCAGCTTTTCAAAGCAGCTCTCAGCACCCCAGTGCAGAAATCACTCAGGTGCCACAGGGTCTGAAGCCAAAGTGACCAAAGTTTCTGCTTTCTGCAAGTTCAGTGGATTGGTTTGGTCAGGTAGCATCAGTGAGAGGTAAGCAGTTTCCCAGCTTAAAGGGTATTAAGGGTCCTGCAGTTACATTTAAACCCTTAGAAGTGCAGCTATTCACGTATCTCACAAAGCACAAGTACAAGTTCTTTGTTGCTCCAGGTGTTCCTGGTGGCCACACATGAAGCTCCAGCTGAGCCTAAGGCTTTACAGCCTGAAACCGACATTTTTATGCCCATGTAGATAGAATGGGTACCTGATAAGAATATAGTACTTCAGGCTTTTTATCCAAGAGATAAGAGCCTTTTCCATAGATTTTTGTTTAGTGTTCACATTATTCAAGCCACCTGCATTTGGCAGGCAGCTCCTCCAACTCACCCAGTCCCAGTGCCACACAGATCATAAAATCAGCTAGGCTGAAAAAGACTTTTAAGATCCTCAAGTCCAACCATTATCCTAGGACTGCCAAGACCACCACTAGACCGTGCCACTAAGGCCCAGTTTTTGAACGCTTCCAGGGATGGTGATTCCACCACTTCTCTGGGAAGCCAGTTCCAATGCCTGACTACCCTTTCCGTGAAGAAATTTTTCATAACATCCAGTCTAAACCTTCCCTGATGCAGCTTGAGGCTGTTTCCTCTTGGTACTTGGGAGAAGAGACCAGCCACCTCCTTGCTTCAGTTTCCTTTCAGGTAATTATAGAGCACATCTACCACTACATCACCTTCTACTTCCCTCCACTGCCCTACCACAGCCCTGATGCTGCAGCCAGCAGGAAGCCAACAGGTCTTTCCTGACCCACCAACCCCGCTTTGATGTCCACCTCTCCCCAGGACGGGGAGCTCCATCATTCTGCTAGCCCCAAGGCTCCTTCCTCCCTGCCACACACTGCTTCCTGTGTCTGCCAGCCTCTGTCACCTCTGTGGGCAGAGAAGAAAGGGAAAATAAGAGGGTGTGAATGAGTAGACAGGTAATGGCATTAGAAACTCCTTCCTGGCAGTGCCTTAAAAGCTTTGAAGAGCTTCCTGAAAATATGAGTGCTAAAACATATGAGGGGGATGTCAAACCTCAGGCTAGCGAGCCACCATAGATCACCCAGGCCAGGTTATTGAGCCCACATCTTTCTCTCAGCCACTCTCTTTCCCCACAGCCACTCAAAATTAGAGTGGGAACAAGCTTAACAAAGTGTTTTGGAAGGCATTGTCTGCCAGCTGTCACCTTTGCCAGGGTACCCCTGCCGCTCTGCTGTGATGTGACTAATTATACAGGTGTTCCTTCTGACCCATGCTTATTCACTGCAGAGAAGGGCTCCAGGCTGTAGCTGTAGGTGCAATATCACTTGCCACAAGAGGACAAGTGGATGTCACTGGTGTAGGGCTTGTCCTTGAGTATCTAAGGCCAGAGCTACTTTTCCTGTGAATTGACAGCAATGGCATATATCTTCCATATTAAATAAGGCTTTGATTTCTTGCAGCTGTAAAACTGCGCTGCAATTTATGCAACAGAAATCACTATGAGTTGTTGGTATTTTGGTACTGCTGAGTAGCCTCACTCCAGGGCTGCGCTCATACACATGCTGAGTGAGAAAGACAGTTCCTTAGCTCCAAACCTTAAACCATTAGCAACTGAGCAGGTAAGACAGGAGACCGAAACAGAAAAACAGCTAGGGAAGGATGAGAGAAAAGAGAAACAAAAGCCAGTTGATTAGAAAAACAAAACTGTAATTCACAAACCAGATCAGGATTTAACCTTTCTGATTTCTTGGTAGCAATAATTTAGAGACATGTACAAATGTGAAAATCTGTTCTCGCACTGCAATAGCTATGGGTCTGGTGGGACAGCTGCTGTTCCTGAACACGCTGTCTGTGGGATGCTTCTGGGGATGGCAAGGAGGCACCCTGGAAATCCCCTGATGCTGCTGCAGGAGTGGTGAGTACAGAACACTATCTTCTACCCTTTTGGTCTAGCAAACTCACTTCATGAAGAACTTCCTTCCAAGACTGTGCCATGCTGACACCTCTCCATCCAGGGAGAACCCTGCTGCTGTGACTCTTGCCAAACAGACTGCTCTTGAAACTTGGTTTAAGCACTGACCACTCCTTTGCTGCTCCTCCTTTTCTGGTCTCTAGATAACTCTCATGGCTCAGTTTTAAGTTACACTGAGTCAGCCCTTGGCTTCCCAGGAGCGCAAAGGCGCTGTGCAGCTGAGTTTCTTATACAGCTCAGTGGACTGCGCAACCTGGGAGACCTAATTCATAGTTGCTCCTTGGCTACACCCTTATGCTCAGAACACATGAATCAAGTCTTGAAAAATCATAGGACTCACTTAATGATCATGAGATTTAATAAAAGCAAACACAGGTTTCTTTGTATTTGCTTTTAAAAATGATTTCATTTTTATACTTTTAGGTGGCTCTCGGTTCAACATTCAAAGCTCTTCTCCACACTCGAGGGCTGCAAGCAGATGTAAATCCAGGACCTGGAGTTTTAAGTAAAAAATTGAATGCTGAGAGATTTGTTGTTAGATCAGAAGCACTGGCAGCCTTGAAATCGCAACAATTTACATTGCTTCACACACCCTAGCTTTACAGCAGTGCTACCTTGTGCCATCTTCAACGTGAGCAGAGGACCCTGAAATAGAAAGCTAGGCGGAATTGGCACCTTAGTTTGGTATCCCTCTTGAAGAGTGCAAGCCACATCACACTATTCCCAGATCCCCTGAACGTGCGATGTTGATCAGGGAAGACTTCTGACAAGTCTGCTTTTCTGGCTCAGTGTTTATTATCTGCAATGTGAAGAACCCATCTAATATCTAAAATGCCATGAACACTGGTGGTATTCTCTGAGAGCTTGTTCAAAATGGGATGTAAGAAGAGTAAAATAAATCTGATATTGTGGCTTTTGAAGGTGGAGAAAAGCAAGGGTTTTAGTAAACCGACAGTAAAAATAATCCTATTTTAAAGTGAAGGTTCCCCTCTCTTTGAATGGATATCTCTATCCAGAGAAAGTGAGAGCACTGGAAGTCTGAGTGATCTAGATCCATCACAAAAGGTAGACTGGCTGGCTTGTGAATCTTACTCTTGAGGTTTTGTGGAAGTAAAAATTCATCCAGGCCTTCAAATACAGCCTAATTGGAAGGTGGAATTTATGTAAAGCAACTGAATTTGGTCAGACGAGTTTCCCGGAAATTAGAAAGGAGTTCAAACTGCATCATTGAAGCCTATTTTTAAACAGTGCAGACTCTAGACTAGTTGATCAGCTTCTCTTCTTCCCCTTTACATCAATTCATTAAAGGTTTGGCCTCTGGAATTACATAATTAAAGGTAGGAGAAAACTGCAAAATGCACATTTTGAACCAGTTTTGGCTTTTGGAAACCTTGATTTACTGAAATACCTAAACTCCCCTTGCTGAATATTCTTGACGAATACAAGATTTCTGATGTCAGTCCGAGCCTGGAGTTTGGTGTCACAGAAATACTAGACCTTTGCTTCATTCAGTTTTTCCTATTAAAGCGTTGTGAAAATTGGGCAGACCCTGAACCCCTGCCCCTAAAATATCAAATTTTATATATTTTGAAGTTGGTGGAGTGACGCAGAAGCTATAGGTGAAAGAATTACTTTTAAGTACAGCCCCTAAGTTGGGTACAAAGACTGTGACTAATTCACATGAGGAAAGCAACCTAATTTGAAGTGTGGGGTTTGTGGTTTTCTTTTCCTGTGGTCATTTCCATAATTGGTTAGAAAATCAGCTCTGATCAAGGAATGTTTTTATTTGTTTTAACTATGTCCTGCTTAATGGACATGTAATAATTCAAAACAATTACATTAAGGTAATTATGTTTCAATAAACATAAGCTTGGCACTTTAGACTGGAAATTGAACCTGTTCTCTGAGCCAGTTAGGATCTGTGAAATGAATAGGAGACAGTTGACTGAAGTTTGTGGGGTGCATTTATTAAACCAGTAACAAATAATCTATTAATCTTTCTCTAAACACCAACAACATAAAAGAGTTCCTCACCTCAAAGTCAGTTGCACTAAATAAATCCATGCAAACAAAATGAGATGCCAGACGTTTGTATGTCGGGATATGATTTATAGCATGAATTAGCTGCTTTTGTGTGATGAAGGGTATAATTAAACTCCGGCGGCAGCGTCTGGCCATGGCGAATGGCTTGGCAGAGAGCTGATCTCTGGAAGCTGGCTTACAGGGAACAGGGTTTGTGCTGCTGGTGGCACTGGCAGGTCAGCAGGACAGCCTGGTCCCTAGGCAGGCTCCTTCCTATCTTTGTCAAGCTCAAAGGAAACGCGCTGGTTTACCAGGAGCAAGGCAAGCCAGAAGGTACTGTACATGCCCAGCAAGCAAACACAATAGACTTTGCAAAAACAGAAACATATCACAGAAGTTTTCTGGCTGAGACTAGAAATATTGCAGGTGAAAACTTTAAAGGGAAGTGGTCAACTTAAAAATGGCAATACTTTCTGAGTATACTTTACTTGTGATGCTGGTGTTACCAACTGGAATGATACGGGGAAAAACTTATGTATATTCCTATGGCTTCCTCTCTGTCTCAGTCCTTTAAGTGCAGCCAGGTCTCCCGGTTCTCCCTGTTGCTTTTGTTTCTGATGCAGCAAAGGAGAGAAAAACTTTTTAAAAGATATAATACTGTGAATCTGTACACTACACAGAGAAATGGGAAAACCCAGAGGCACTTGGCATAGATGTCATTTCAGAAACTGCTTCTCATGTTCCCTTTCTGTTAGGCAGGATTTCTAAATAGCTGGGGGTCATCTAGAAGGGCTCCACGCTGAAGCTCCAAGTATGCCAGAAGCAGCAGTGTACATAGACTGCCAAGCCTTCTACCTAAAGCTATCAAACGTGCTTACTTGATATCTATCTGCCCAAGTAGATTATTTCTTCTTCATTTAACACCATGCAAGGACACACTGCTACTATTGCTGCTGCTATTTTCAAGATTTTATACAGATTGCATTTTTAGTTCATTAAGACGCATGATCTCTATCATATGCCAGGCAAAAATAAATAGCTTGAGTTTCTTGGTAGTGAATCACAAGCTTCTCATTTACTTGAGAAAATAATGTAATAATCTAATATTTTTTGGTCTGACAGGCCAACAGAAAAATTGCTGTCTCTGTATCTGCGAACAAATGCTTTTTCACTGATAGCATCATTGCAAGTGATGGAGTTAAACTTCAAATTCCCTGTGTAAATAACTCTGCAAGTTACACTGGGTCTCGGTCTTCTCTCTGTTCACTTTTTCTCTAAATCCACATACTTTCACCTATTTTATTTCCTTTTACTCTCTGTAATGCCACATGGTATTAAATGCCTTAGTTAACTATCTTAGCATCTTTTCAGGGTCTCCTGTATCCATTGCCTAAAAGGATGTTTGTGCAGATAGGAAGTTGATTTGTAATGTTCAACATTATGAATTATAATAACTTATCTAATTCATCCATGAACTGGCTTCAGTATATCATAGTGGTTATCAGGGTGCTTGTTTTATGCATATGTGCTTTTGAATGCAACAGGGGTTGCTAGCAGAACATGTCATCTCCAAAATGCTAATACTGGTTTACGCTTAAAAGGGTACTAAGGAAAAGCTGGAAAGCTACATCCTTACATTCCTTTGTAAAATGTCCTTCTCCATTATTCTTACTGGCCTCTTTATGCACTGGAAGCTGCTCTAAGGTCTCCCTGTAACCTCTTCTCGAGGCTGAACAAACCCAGCTCTCTCAGCCTGTCTCCACAGCAGAGATGCTCCAGCCTTTGGAGCATCTTTGTGGCCTCCTCTGGAATCGCTCCAACAGCTTCATGTCCTTCATGTACTGGGGCCCCAAAGCTGTATGCAGGACTGCAGAGGAGGGGTCTCATGAGAGAGGAGTAGAGGGGGAAAATCATATCAGTTCATTTCTGGGTTCAAGCTCACACTGCCACGTCATGGTGAACTTCTCATGGTCCAACACCCTCAAGCCCTTCTCCACAGGGCTGCTCTCAATCCAGTCTCCCCCAGCCTGTACTTGTCCTGACCCAGGTACAGGACCTTGCACTTGGCCTTTCTGAACTTCACAAGGATTGAAGGAGGCCCAACTCTCCAGCCTGTCAAGGTCCCTCTGGATCCCATCCCTTCCTTCCAGCACGTCAAATGTACCACAGAGTTTGGTGTCACCAACAAACTTGCTGAGGGTGCATTTCTATGTTGTTACATATCATTTTTCTCCCTTGTGTTTTTGGTTTTTAATAACTCTGTTTTAGAAAGTCAGTTTGGTTTCCTGACTGCCATTGTCACAGCACGTAAAACCACAGATGATGAAGGTAAGTCAGGCTACTGAGGCAGCCACACATAATGAAAATGGGTACAAGCTGAATCCTTCCCTGATGTCACCTCAAGGGAGGAGATTTAGGTTAAGCTCTGAGCAGATGCAGCTGGAAGGCAGGAAGAATAAGAGCTGCAGTTAGCCCAGGAGCTATGACCAAGGCTCTCTTAATCACAGCCTCAAGTTACTAGCTGAACGGCTTCCGGTAGGAGCTTCTGGTGCCTCATGCAAGGAAATGGTTTTGTTAAAAATGGTGGGTTTGAATGGGTAGCCAACAGTTTCCAAAAGAGCTGATCTGAGAGTAAGGGCAAGAAGGGTTCATTATCAAAATTGTCTTCTGTGGTTTCCATCTCTCTTTTTTAGGTATCTTTCATCATTTCCTGGTTAAGACTTAATACCTAAAAGAAAGCACAACTTGGCACTCACTGCCAGAGCTCCAGAAGCAAATATTACTGTTGTTTTTTTAACCACAGACAGCAAACCTTTCAGAGCACTTTCCCCAGCACCCTGACCCCACTCTCCTCTCCCCTTCATCCTTTCTTCAGCAGGGCCTAAAACTGAGCCAGGACTGCATCTGAAGTTTGCCACAGCAATATGGAATAAAAATCTCACTCTGGGTGTTGAGCTGTGCAGACACTATAGTGGTGAATGCAATAGCTGACCATACCCACTTAGTGTTAGCATTGTGCTGTATCTCATTCCAGTTCCAGAAATTCTATTACTTTATCTTAATTTGGACTGGTCTTATTTTGCCACTTTACCTCTCTTGTTATTTACATCAGGTGGATGCTATGTTCTCTCTCTGCAATACAGACAATTAGTACAGTGCTATATACTTTGCATTTAGTTGAATTCCATACACTTCTAATAAGGCAGCTGATCTCATCCCACTGCAGTAACCTCCTTGATATGAAATTTCATTGGAAGAATGTTTTCTGCCTAAGAACCATTCATATATATGAACTGCTGCAACCAATTAAAACATTAAGGTACCTACTAGTTGAATAAATATCAGTGAAAATTTAAGAACAGAGCAGTAGTTTTCAGCCAGTTTTATGGAAAGTCAGTAGGTAACCAGAGGTCCAATTACAGGAAATGTTTTTGCAGCATGAAATAAAATTCTAAGAATTAGAGAAGTAAATGAGAATGTTATAGGCACCTAGCATGTTTTTGGTGCTGGCATAATGAATTAATTAAGAAGAATCAACATTAAGCAGAAAAGTTGAAATCCATCTGTCAGATGCACCTCTTTAAATCTGGCATAATTTCATAGACTTCACAGAAATCACACTGGATATGAAAGTGAGAAATACGGAAAACTCTCCCCTGACAAGCCAAAATTTATCATCTCTTTTGGCCTAATGTCCATCTCCCTCTGACTATTTAGTGCAGTTCATGGGCCGGTTCGAAAGCCAATGCCCCCAGTTAATATACAGCAGCAAGATAAATGGCAGCATTTTATTCCCACTCAGCTACTTCAGGGTGTCTGAGCAATGAAGCAGCTTCTTTCTTCATCTATGCATTTCAAAAAGAGCGAGGAGAAAAACTTCTTCTCCTAGTTTCATTTTGGGCCATACAGTCTCCCTGGATTTATGTTCCTGCACTTCCCTGTTTTCCTGCAGACAACCTGCCAGCAAGCCCCATTTGCAGCATGCATGGGACAGCAGCATCACCCTCCCCCATCTACTTGCTGTTTGCCTCATCAGCACCCACAAGTGCTGTTTGCTGTTTAGACAGTGAGCTGCGCACCTCTAGTGCTGCCAAGTGTGCTTGGTAAAACCTACTGAGCCAGTCATTTAAATACTTGTTAAACAGGAAGCTGCTGCTGGAAAGTTGAGCATTGTTTTATGCTTAAACAAACAGTGGGAACAGACATCACTGTCATTTTGTGATGGAGTGGAAAATTCAAATGACTTGCATTATTCCACATGTATCCCCTTGAAAACAAACCTGAAAGGCCATTAAAGACCCTGCTCAAATCTGTAGGATTCTGCTTCAGTAACAGCAGTAAAAGGGTTAACTTGCACAGTTCTTTCACTGCAAACATAGGCATTAAGGAAATGTGATGCACACAAATGGTGTAGCATTGGTGTTTCCCTTGTGATTGAAGGAAAGTAGTTATTAAGGTCAGCCATGCTTATTTTTGGCTGATGTGGAGCCTCTTTCAGCCTGAACACTTCTAAGGAGTGTACTTAAGGTTAAGAAAGTTACATATTTTGTGAGTGAAGTAAACAAGGGAAGCAAGAAATGTTGGTGTGTTGACTACCTCCTTTTATTAGCTGTGGAATATTAAAGCTTAAGATTTTGCTTTAACCTCTGTCTCCAGCAAAGTTGGGCATCAGTATCGCCAGGGATGACAGAGAGGTCAGCTGCAGCTGTGACGTCTCCACAAAGTTTGAGGCATCCAGGGGGATGCCAGGTTACAGAGGCGTGGGAAGCTCAGAGATGCAGCCGAAGGGCGTGTGGGTCACAGCCATTTGGGCCTTCAGATGTTCTGTGAGGGCGTCACTTCACGCCTGTGTTTTTTTGCCAGCTCTTTCTATTCTGCAGGAGACTCCCTTGGTCTCTTTGCTTGTGTTCTGATAGACCGTATATCTGCAGAAAGCACATAAACTCTGGGAAGAAAGCAGCTCTTTTCCCCCTCTGTCATCCAGGGATGGTGTGAAAGCCTCCACAGTGACACAGTGTCTGCTCAACCCCCTATAGGCTTACTCCTCAACAGTGACCATCACAGTAGTTTACACAGCTGATGGTTCCTGCCAAGCTTCACAGCATAGCCAGATGAGCTTTCCTGAGAATGCATTTGGAGATATGTTAGACTATCACAGAGACACTCATTAAGGTGAAAGCAGGAGACAGCCTTACCTTCTACCCAAGCAACCAAAATGGTCAGCAGTTCCAGTCAGCTTCCCAGATACATCACGATATTTTTCTAGTCGTCATCACACTCCATTCTTCATTCTCTCCTAGTGGCTAGTTGCCTCTCTCACTTCGTGTTGACAAGTGTCAGGTAAACAATCTTACTATTAATAGGAAAAAAAGATATACATGTTTATAATGCATACATTGTATATTTCATATGGCATTTGAATTCCTATTTCTAACTTATGCTCCACAAATTAAGAGGTAATTGATGGTCCAATGCCAAGAAAATAATTTCAGTTCTAATCACTCTTTCCTGACTTTTTGTAATAATTTTCTTTTTGTGCTTAGGCACGCACTGGCATTACAATATTTTGGAAAGATGCCCTTTCTCTTCGGCTTTAAAAGGCCTCCCCATTTAACATTAAATATATTCTTGTCTACTGGCATGTTAGAATGAGCTCAGAAATGCATTGGAAGCTACAGGCTGAGTTATTTCTCCTGTGAATGTCTTAAAGCACAAGAAAATATTTTTCTGGTCTTGAAAATGTGGCCTCAAAAGCATGCAAAATAAATGTCTGTGCAGTCACTAAGATGTTGCAAAAGATCATCCATGGCCAGGTAGCATCTGTGACTGCCAGCCACCTGCTTCCTCCCGGCAGCCCAAGCAAGCCCTGATCCCTTTCTCCTGCAGAGCCCACCCTGATCCCAAGATAGGCAGGTGAGGTAATGCAGCTGCTTCATGACTGTGACCCAAGAGGGTGGTGGATTGGTTTTTTTGGTAAGATTTTGCCAAAATAGAAAGTCAGAATTAGCACATACAAAACACATCTAAACAATGGAACACATACAAATTAGAGTACCCACCCACAGCGCCTAATACATAACCAGTGAGTCATACCCGGAGCCCAGTGTGAGAAATCTGTGTAGGTGGGTTTTATTTAGTTTTCTTTTTGATTGCAGTTGTGCTTCTCTCTTGCTGACAATTATTGCACTCTGAACTAATAAACAAGGATCTGAGCTTTCCAACGCGTCCAAGTAGTAAATATTTCATTTGTTAGACTTAAAATTTGATCCCTGTGAAAATGCAAATGAATTATGTCTTAGGACCCTAGACCCCTTGCTGCACACTTCAGTTCAGGGATTAAAAGTGAGATACTAAACCACTGGGGTGAATCCAGTTTGAGGTAGTAGTGACCAAAACAGTCTCTGTTAGCAAGTTATTCAATCACTTATGCAAAATGTGAAATGAAATCATATGAAATAAAATTAAATTAAATGAACAGTGATAGACTCCCGTGGATGAAAGGACACATCACAAACATTACTGGCAGTACTGGCTTCTTTCTTATTAGGCTCAGCAAAGATGCCAAAGGTTTCAAAGGTGTGGAGCCTGAGCTGCCTTCTCACGCCCAGGGATGGTCCCTCCAGGTCAGGGCTGGGGCTCGCTGGCAGGGCAGCACCTGGAAGCAATTGATGCCTCTCCCTCATCTCTGATCAGCCTCTGATAAACAGGGAGAAGCCCAGTCCATGGAGACACAATCTTGGCACTTTTCCTGAGTGCTGCACTTAGGAAACCAGCATAATGAAAGAGCACATAGAAGTCTAAGCTGTTTGTAAGTAAGTGCAATTTGACTTTTAGTGATTTCATTTTAATTATTCTGAGGAACAGATTGTTCTAAGCTCCACAATAATGTATATTTTTACATTATTTAAAACGAGTGAGTTTTCTAACTGGCCTCTGAGGGCCTCTAGAAGTTCCTGTGTTGTAATTGCTGCTGGGTGTCTTAACACCACAGACATCTGAGGTTTTCCAGAACATCTAAGTGGACACCGGCTGTAATTTAGTAGCCATGAGTATTGCTTGACGTCATTGTTGCAGCAGAAGTTGTAAGAAAGCAATGTAATTCTAAGGTGTGATACTTTTTTTAAGTGCTCGTTGTTAGCCTGACTCTGCCACCCCTACTTATTTT
The DNA here is from genome assembly GCA_025447955.1 of Psilopsiagon aurifrons. Lineage (NCBI taxonomy): Eukaryota > Metazoa > Chordata > Aves > Psittaciformes > Psittacidae > Psilopsiagon > Psilopsiagon aurifrons. The sequence goes on from JAOEHY010032197.1 coordinate 13,446, forward strand.
TGTTGCCTGCATCAATGGAAAAGTAATTACAACTTCTAGGACAGTAAGGCACTTTTGAAAATCCTGTCCTTAATTTACTGCTTCTGCAGTGCTTCCACCTCATTTTTCCCCCTTTCTTCTTTACTTCTAAATTTTCCCTCCATCTCTTCAGTACTTCAGTATCATCCTTGCCTTTGATCTTAATGTCTTCTCTTTTTTCTTACTGTCTCTCAGGGTATTCTCCCAGGGTTTTTTCCTATTACCATAGACAAAGTGACTTGCGGTGACCCATCCTCACGTTGTGACAAGATACAAAAATCAATACCTCCCTCAGCTGGAGCCTCCTTTCTTCCACATGCTCACTTAATCTTATGTTTCTGATCTTATTTAATTGTTCATATGACCATTAAAAAAGTCATAAAAAGCAACACAGAGAAGATTTATTTCTAAAGCAATGCTAAAAGTACGTTTGTTTTCTCAACCAGCACTTATTCCAGGAAACTCCAGTGAACGGATAGACTTGCTCATGTCTACAGTTGCAGCAGTTCAGTATTCAATGAGATCAGGCTAAGTTCAGTATTTTCTGACCTATGGAAATGCTCATTCAGTTACACAGACAGTGTTTAGGACCCCTGCAGTTCACATTTAAGGTCTTGTTGAGAATAGCCCAGCTTATCTGCTGGTATGGCAAATGCTGAACAGTATGAGTCACCGAGACCCCTGACACATTGCAAAAAGGCGCATTAGAGGGAAACCTTTATTCAGTCTCTTGGATTCACACAGCTTTCCTTCTTCCATCCTGAATAGGAACACAGCCAGGCTGACTAGTGTTTCCACACAGAGTCTCTTTAAGTCATGGTCTAGACTCAGCAGTTTTGGAATGGACTGTAAATTATACTCTATTACCCAGCCCAAAGCAGACACCACAGCAAGGAACTTGGATGATGGGACTTTTAGTCCCCAGTGAGATTTTGGTATTCCAAAAGGATTAAAATTCTTCCAAAGTGGATGTCTTGCATAGCCATAGCTCTATGCGTCCTCAGACATTTTTTCAGAGCATATGAGTTCAATGGAAATCTGATAACTCATTACAAGCTATGGAAGCTCCCTTTCATTTGAACACTTTTCACAGCTATTCTAACCCACTTTCTTCAAATAGCAAACGCATTCTCTTCACTCATTCCACTCGAAGTGCTGGCTGTTTTTCAGCCTTTTCTTGGAGAGAAGTGTCTCTTGAAGGATGGTAAACACTTGGCAGCTTTCTCCCAGGCAGTGATAGACAGAACTTTTGTGCACTCATGCAGCTTATTTACTCATAACCTGCTATGCTTATTTACTCATAACCTCCGCATATTCAAAGCTCTGTCTTTGGTAAAAGCAGAAAAATGACATCTCTGTTGTACCGAAAACTTTTTTTTTTTTTTTTACTACTCTTATTCTCTCGAAGGAGAGAAAACACGAGTGCTGCTTGGAAATCACAAGGGCGCAGAACAAAAAAACTCATATGACTGCATGTGCCAGATGCAGTTCACAAGTAGCTCCAGTATTATTAGTTGTCCTTTCAGTAACCTCTCCCCAGGGAGCATAGATGAGTGCTTGCAAGGCACCTGCTTCTCTGAGAACAGCAGGTAATTTAGCTTCCTTGGTAGTTGCAAGAAACTCCTCAGCCACTAAGTGGGGACGTATAGTCCCAGGAGTCAAACTCATCTGGAGCACAGTTCTTCTTAAAATAAGGTGATAAGTTTAATGTAGTGCTGTATTAGACATAGGAAAGAAAAAATGTACCATTTTCCCCACATTCAATGTTTTCCTACTGACCACAGGAGCAAACACAGGGAATACTGCTCAATGAGATTATGGAGTGCTACTAAACTGTTCCAGTGAAGTATTTTCCAGATGTGCGGAGCAAGACTTCCACTGCCATGAGCTGATTATAGACTTCATGAAGTTGTTCCTGTTCAGAAACTAAGAAACTGCAAATACAGAAGTTAATGGCAGTTTTGCCATTGATGTACAGCGAAAGTGAGTAGATTCCATCTTTGCAAACCATGTTCTGCTTCCAGTCTGCCCAGCATCATTACTGGGGTTTGGAAGTGGTATGTCACCTGAGTAACATTCTGTCTGTGTCCAGACTACAGCAGTGGAATACCTCCAGTGCTGGTGTAATGTCACACATGCAAACACTAGTGAGGCACAGAGCCCCAGGTCTGGCAGTGTGGGTTTCACTGATGTGGCACAGCTCCTCGAACAACAGCCAGCTGGAAGACAATAAGCAGTACCAAGTGCCGGTCTGGACTGCAACATCTGAGGTGTGCAGAAAAGGACCTGCAGCTTTAGTGACGTCATTAGGGGTATGTGACTGAATCCCTCTCTGTGGACAAATACAGCTGGACTGCACAGATGTTTTTTCAGTTTATCCTTTCCCAAAGTGTCTTCTGATCTCCTGCCTGATCTCCAAGCCTCTTGTTCTTTCCTGTAGGCTGCTGTTCATTCCTGTTCTTGCCTGAAATTTTAACGTTCCCAATTCTTGTTTGGACCCAGTTCTTTCCATTGTGACAAATGATGGAAGGGACCAGCACAGTTTTCTTGCCCTCTCTTCACTGATGCCACTTTTGCTCCCTCACAGTTGTCACCTTTGGCTATACGGATTGCTATGACTCTGGGATGACCAAACACTTCCCACACCAGTTCACTGGCAGCAGAATGGATGTCACTCACATGTCCCAGCCATTTTAACATTTTTCTAGAGGCAATCCTATACTCTGCCACTGTACCCTGTTACTTTCTGTGACAGCTTGATGTCACTTGTACTTAGGTAGTTTTTTTAAATTGCATGACAACTCCAACCAAAGTAGTATTATTTAAGTGAAGTAGACTTCCAAAAGACAAGGATATTAAGTCTAAAGTCAAGTAATGTTACTCTGCAGTCCATTGCTGTTTAGAGATTAGGACTTCTAGGTAGCGCACAGTAGGTACTACTCTGCACAGTAGTACTTACTCAGTACAGTATTACTGTGTACTCAGTGCTCAGTAAAGTATTAGTACAGTAGTTCATGTCTCTCAGGCTTAGATCTGGCTAGTCCTGTGAGGAGGAACCCAATACTTCTCTGGTCATCTTCCTTCCTGTGTTCAGCCAGGAGACATTTATTATGAGATCTGGGAAATGTTGGGATGAGGGAGAGTCTCTGTTTCACATCTGTAGGAAGAGTTTCCAGGCCACTGAGAGAGCTAGATCTCATAGGTGGGAAGGATTGACATTCCCACCCCCAGGTCAAAAATGGGACTAAATAAAGAAAAGGCACAAACTCAGGTGGGATGACTCAGTGGAAAGGTTTGGTGTCCATTGTCAGTCAAGTTCAGACTAAAAGAAAAACCCCATAAGCTTTGTGGTCCCAAATCAACATTTCACACTGGGCTACCTCAGCCAGCTACATTTACCCCTATCATGCTCCTACTGAATGAGGTGGCTTAACTGGGTTTGTTTCTTGTCTCTTATGCCATCTCAGAAATTTTAGAAAATACAGTATCTTCTAGGTTTTTTACTGATAAAAATAATTTCTTCTGTTGCAAATTACCTAAAGGTCCTCATGTCTCTCCTACAACCCAAGTTAAAATATGGAACAAATCACAGACACTTTCTGGAAATTTTTGCTCTTAATTTGCTCTGAGCTGTACTTTGTTCTCCACCAGCTACTTCACTGTCATATCTTCTTAACCATGAACCTCAGGTGGTGGTGAAACATCTTGGATAAAACAGCATGAAAGTTGCATTCTCACCTATTTATATTTTTTGTTTGTTTATTCTGATGTCTCCTGTTTTCCAAAATTATTATTCTTCAAAAATGATGGAGAGAAATTACTATTTGGGTAAACACTGAGGACTGAAAGCTTTCTACATGGACAGAGCTCCCGTCTTCACATTCAGTGGAACTTAATTTAATCATGAAATATATGTTCAGGCATGCAAAGAAATGTAAATTCTTGATTTTGCAAGTAGGGCAAAAGTCTTATTGGCCTGAGATGAATTTTAATCTACAGAAAAGCTGTAGTGTTTTTATTCTGTGTGTAAAACATATACGACAGCCCTTACTTCCTCCTGTTTAATTAAAACTAACACAATGGTCTGAGTTCCTTTTATCTCCTCATTCCTTCACTGGAATTCAGATTTTTATATATTTTTCAAGGGAAATACTTTAGACCATTCTAGGTAAACCTCCAATGTTTTACTAATCCAGTAAAAGGTATCTATCTCAGAGATGCTCTGGCTGTTAGATCATTAACCAGGTAAAGCAACACTGTATGGAAAAGTTGCCGAATAAAAAAGAAAGAACGGGTGGTGCCCCATTTGGCAGCCATGGAGCAAGCGATGTGTGATTTATTATTAGCAAGACAAGAGGAGATCATCATCCCAAGGAGTCTCAGGCTATGGGCTCTGTGACACATTTTGCTTGCTTCTGCTCCCGCATTCTGGAGGGGTGTGCAACCCCAAGTCCTGGAGGCATTTTGCTTGCACTATGATGAAGTGACCAAAGAGCCCCAGGAATTTGGAGCTAAGAGTTTCTTCCTGACACAGCCCTGCTTAGGGTGTTTTTCTCTCAAAAATCAGTAACCAGCACTTCATGTTAATGCGACTGCATGCAAGGAGAAGTATGGAGGTGGGCATTCTGTGCTATATTATTTCCTTCTATGCACCATATAGGAGAATTCATTTCAACCCTAGATTAGAAAAAAATGATCTTATTAAAATTCCTGTTAACATTTATGGTAAACTTCCTACTGATTTTAATGGGACATGGATCAAGCATGAGAGTCACAAGTATCCAGAACTAGCAGTGATCTGATCTTACTTTTTTTGTTTGTGTGCATGCATGTAAATATGAGCCAGCAGAAAGAATTTTTTAGTGGCAGTAGATTAGCTCAAGCTTTACTGATAGATGAAATATAGGCATAGAATCCTGTGGCGATGAGTGTTATTGAAACCTCTAAGACAGGCAGAATGAAAGAAAACACAAATGTAGAAAATCAAAGTCTTGGTCTGTGCAATTACTGAATATGTGTTAAGAACAACCACAGAGTGCTGGAGCCCAGAGCTGGCCCAAAGCTGAGAAGCAAAAAGCACAGAGGCATGGACAAACACTATAAATCACTCTGGCAGGCCTATCACTACATCTGTAGGAAAGACCACCTAGAAGGCCAGAGGGAAGGACTCACCAAGGCTGTGTATTATGCTGGAAAGCATTATGGTCGGAGATATGCCGCTTGCTGTAGAATTGCAGCTATTCTGAACACTAATAATACTATATCTTTGCAGTTAGTATAAACCAGGAATTATTTTCCATGTGATAGTCTAGTTATTTAATTTACTAGACGGGCCTGTCATAACCCAAGAGCAAAGAGTTATGAGGTCATTTCATTATCACTTCAGTATTAAAACTATCTTGATGAGCCAGTAGAAAAATTATCAGATGTGTTCTCTCAAAGCTTGAAAACATTATGTCTATTTTATTTTCAAGGAGTTGTTATGACCTCCAGTGCAGATAAGAGTTTTCCCTGATGGGGATAAAACAACTTTGTTAAATCATGCATCTCGGAAGCATTTAAACAGGGTGTTTTGGCAGAAGGAGAAAGAGAGAGGTTCTGCCTTTTCTCCCAGTGGCAAAGAATGTATCTGACAAACATACAGTCCTCCTTTCTTTTCTGTGTTTCAAAAAGACATCTATTGTCAGCTCAATTTGTTTATTTACTTTTCTCACTGGGAGGAGTCATCATTTACTGAAAAGTTCACTTGGGAAAATTGAAACTACTGTAACTTGCTTACAAATGGTCTACTGACAACCAGCGAAGCTTAAATTTCATGAACCATCCTAATATGCCACAGAGGACATACTAGCATTTGCAAGGATACTATCAAACATGGGCTACTGTTGGTCTTCTTGAGGTATTGGTCATGTTGGTTTCTTGTAATTCTTGAAGGTAGATTAAGCCTGCTTATGGTCATCTTGCCCTTCTCTACGGAAGAGAAAAATCTGCAAAATGCAGCCGAGGGAGTGTCAGTGTTAATCTGATGTTTGAAAAGTTTAATGAGATTCTTGGTGCATGGGTCATTCTTGAAGCCTGTCAATAAAGTACTCTGGGCTGGGCTCTACATTGTTAAGCCAAGTGATGCTTCACATGCTTGCATAGCAAAGGATGAGGCAGAGCTGAATATTTCCAGCATCCTCATGTGTGCATTACTCAGCAACGGCTTGTCCTAGAGTCTCATACTAATTATGACCTGAAAGAGAGGGTAAGGTGGTGTGTGCTGGCTTTTTGAAGCATCAGCCTAACAGTTTCATGGCCAGTTTTTCACTGTACTAACTTCTCCATTTCCAGATTCAAAAAGGAAATGCATATGACATACACATCCAGCAGTTTTGCTTAGCAGTACCAAGTATGATGAGATTTTAAGGACAGCGTTTTATTAACATGGAGATTTACTTCTGTATTTCTTTCACCACAAGTATTGAGAGCTCCATTCAATACCAAACCTAATCTTCCCAGCTGGTGCTGAGCTCCGTGCTGCTGCAGTTCAAGTGCTAATGCTGTAACACTTAGCTTACTTAAAGGTAGCTCAGGTGTTGCTGTGCTGCACAGACATCCACAGAGAGGTTAAGTGACTGGCAGTTCTTCATGCAGGAATAGAACTGCATCCTGCAGTCTGTAACAATCCATTTCACATCGGTATTGCTTTTGCCACTGGATTTTTCTAAAACTGGGACACTGGATTAGATGAAAAATCTTGTCGATAGGCTAAGAAAGAAACAATAGACACTCTGAAGAGCTGACTTAAACAATTTCCAGTTTAAAAAGACAAATCAATATGTGAACTTCTGGTTTTGTACTTCAGTGCTTAGTATAATATTATAATGCTGGAGATAAATGGGCAAAACGCACTAGCTAGGAGACTGTAATACCACAAAAAAAGTAAAAAGAAAAGGCAGTTGAGGCCTGGAGATCAGTAGACCATCATGTCTTTTCTACATCTGCATCACTAATCTACTGTGTGACCCTGAACAAGTCACTTCTCTGAGCTATCCACTTACATAAAAGAATTTATAAAAGCCTCATTTTACACATATAGAAACAATCCAAAAAAAGTTTGGAAGGGACCTCAAGGATCACCTGGTCCAACCTTTTGAGGCAAAGCATGACCTATACTAGATGGCTGTCGTGGTTTAACCTGTAAATCAGCCAAGCAGTTTGTTCACTCACTTCCCCCTTTTTCTTCCCTCTGCTCCTGGAGGAATGGGAAGGAGAATCGAAAGAATGCAA
>JAOEHY010032197.1:20835-44884 GCA_025447955.1 Psilopsiagon aurifrons
ACAAGTCAAAAACACAGTGCTGCACCAACTACTAAGAAGGAGAAAAATGACTGCTACTGCTGAACCCATGACAATGGCCCAGCATTCTGCCAAGCTGAATCATGAAAGCATCCATTGTTGGGGAATCCACCAATTCTTTGGGGAGATGGTTCCAGTGGCTGATTGTTCTCATTGAGAAAAATTTCCTCTTGTGTCCGGTTGGAACCTCCCCAGGAGTAACTTATGTGCATAACCCCTTGTCTTTTCCATGTGGCTCCTTGTAAAAAGGGAGTCTCTGCTGTCTTTGTAGTCACCCTATAAATCCTGGAACATGGTGATAAGGTATCACTGCACCTTCTTTTCTCAAGGCTCAACAAATGCAGTTCTCTTAGCCTTTCCTCATATAGCAGGCACATTTACTACATTTGAAGGAGCTCTACAGAAAACAATGATAATTTCTTTAAAGTATTTTAAAACTGCTATCCAGTTTGATACTGTGCAAGCTTAGTTGTGTCTGTCCCAAGCACTGAAAAGCACCATTTTTATTTGTTCAAAGGTGCAAATGTGTTCTCATTATGACACTCCTTGAATTTAATCAGGTGTGGGTTTTTTTCATTTTTTGTTAGTCTTCCTTTAAAGTAAATGGTAGGTTTTGTTTGTTCCATGGTTTGTATCCATTCCTCTTTATCAAAGCAACAGCCTGACCTGGGGAAGGGCTGCTCTGACTTGGGTAACCTATAATGTATTTCCATAGCATATGATTCCTTGAATCAGATTAAACCCTCCTGTTGTTCCATAGAAGTTGTTCCGAAAGTCAGTCTGCATGTGACAACTTCCCTGTCATATGGGTAATGGCTCAGTATTTCTTCTAAGTTTCACAGATGCCAGGAAAATAGGATTTACCTGTTTGGAGTGCAATAGGATAGTTTGAGGGCAATAGGATCTCCATGTCTGCCCCCCACCATCTGTAGTGATCCTCAGGGTTGAACACAACTGATCTGTGCAGCAGTAGGGCCACTCCATTGACATCGGGCCTTGGACATTAAGTTGAATAGCTTCTCACTGTAGTAGCTACCTTTCTTAATCCCTTTCATTAATTTATCAGACCAAAATGGTCTTTGGCAGCTGCAAAATGGTAGCGTGGTGCCTGGGCTGTAAATCTGGAGCAAACAAAGGGAGAGTGGTATTAAGAAGTGACTGCCCATCAGCTTGAATAGCAGGGAAGCAGTTGAAATATCAGTGTTTCAAAACTTACTTCAGAGAGCAGTTGTTGGAGGGGTTTCATACCCCAGAGAATATCTGTTGCCAGCCACCACTTCCTACGTGTAAAAATTTAAGTTGAAATTGTCCACAGTTGTGGAACTGTGTTTGTGGCAGCAGATAAAGGAAAAAATAAAATAATAAAAAAAAAGGAAAATGGAGATCTCAGAGACACCACTTCTGGCTGCAGGGGCTTCCTGGGCAGGAGTTACAGAGCAGGTTGAGCAGACTGAATTCAGCAGGTGCTCCTCACCACTTCACCTGCATTCAGACCATCACGTTCCTCTTCTTGCTGGACCACCTCTAACATCCCAGACTCAAGACAGCACGAAACAACAACCTCTTCTTTCCTCCTCTGTCTGTTGCAAGAAGTGTCATTCTTTTAAATAGATTAAAAATTTTTCTTCTCAAGATAACAGTGACTTGAGATTTGTGCTGGGGAGCACTGAAACCAGGAGGAGAAAGACAAAGATAAGACCTGCTGTCTAGAAATTAATACCAGACAGTGAAGAATATCTTTAGCAAGTACCTAGCAAAGCTCCTCTTTCCCCATAAACATAAAGCATTTTATTCTATTGTAGATGAGATAGAAAATAAAACAAAAAAGTTTTTTCCTCTTTTGTTCTCAGATGGTCAGTTTTATGGTATGTGTGCCACCCTTGCTTCCTGAATGTTTGACAAACCACATTAACCCTATGGCTCAGTTTTCAACTGGAAAGCCAAAGGAACACACATGGATGAGGTATTTGGGCATAGTGGGCTCTCCTGCTTAAACTCTTGGTTGCTCCAGCATCCTTGAACCAGGTGGGCTTTCTCAAACTCCTGCCAGGAGCCTTCACACACCCTCTTCCTGGATCTGCACTCACTGCTTCTGTTCCCTTCCCTCCCTCAGGCCACTTTGTCATTTATATATGTTGTAGGGCTGGCAGCTGAAAGTGTTTATTGCTGATGTTTATCTCTGTGTACTGATCGTTGTTCTCCCCTCATGTAATTTTATTGTTTTCCTATCTTTAATGCCTGTTATTCGTTGGCAAAAGAAAGCTACTGAAAGAGCAACAAAAAGTGCTCTAGCACAGAGAAGTGCACAATGAAAAGAGGGATTGGATGGAGCATCTTGTTCACACTCAGCAGACAATGGCTTGCAGTCATTTAGCATGCGGCATTTTTCCCATGGCTCCTTTTCAAAAGCACATCTCAGCAAGAAGCCTGGCAGGGATATGGCAGCTGCTCCAGGCTGTGGGGTGACCATGGACCCTGGCAGGGGCAGCCATGGGGTCTCTTAGCGGGAACATGGTGAGCAGCAGCAGCAACACCCCCCAGCACTCCTAATGCACGTTGCTTAGTTAATGCTTTAACATGTGGGTTTGCTCTCTACTTAGATGCACGTGTAAGAATGGCTTCGATTCTGAAAGCAACTATGGACAAATTTTTCATGAGGTCTGACCTACAGAATGTCATCAGTGCCAAAGAGGAGAGAAACTGAGGGCAAAGGACAATGCAGTGCCTGACAGAATGGGAAAATGTACTGTCACATAGTTGTGACTGGTGTTTCTGATACGGAATGACGGACAGAACCTCAATATGGATCTTCATCTGGACAGCTTTTGAACAGACATAGGGTGCAATGTTTGAACCCAAACCTGTTCTTCCTTGAACTTTCAAGGTAGCTGGTGTAAGGCTATCTCTGATGTCAAAAGCCTCATTGATGTTCTGTTCAAGACATTTTGCTTAGTCTCATTGCTGTTGGTCACTTCAGCTATAATAAGTAGAGCCTGTGCGCTTAACTGCAAACAGAGTTTGCAGCTAGAGTGTCAGAGCACATTGCAAGTTTGACAGGTAGATCAGAAGATTTTTTGCAGAAGTGGTGGAAGACAGAAAAAGAAAGTTAGAAAAGGGTACTGGAAATTATTATGCAGTGACAGACAGTGTTGAGCTACTTCGTTTAACACTGTTCCTGCTATGACCTCTAGCCTGCTGTTGATGTAAACATTTGGGCATATCCTTAGGGCACAAACAGAAATGGAAATCGGGCAGTTTATACCAGTGAAGATGATACATTTCCAGTAAAATTCCTGGTCTTGCTTTCTGTTCATTGGGAGGCAAATTTCAGAATGAGAAGTAATGCCACAGCAGAGTGTACTGAACCTTAAGCTTATCAACAGCAGCATATTGTCTAGTAAAGTCTTGCCCTGGCTCATGCCACAATTTCCTGCTCTTGTTAGGCTTTTTATTTTCTAACACTTTTACTCCTCAACTTTATTCTGAATCCCTGATCCAGCCATTCTTGTAGAGAATGAACCAAAAGCCCTGAAAAAGTCTATTCTCCTTTAACAATGCATTTAAGTACAGGATTGATATTGAGCGTATTAGTAATTTCATGGATAACAGTACGTCAGCTTAAGAAGTCTTGGCCATGATTCAGCAACATATCTGTATTCAGCAAAACATTTAAGCATGTACTTTAAATTCTATGGACTTCAACAAGATTTAAGCCTGTATTTAGGAACCTAAACATTTAAATAGGTTTTTTCCATCTTTCATAGCAGGAATTACTTACTTAGCCTTTTAGTAACTTAAGATGGAAAAGACATTGTAGTCGATCCCCAAGCACAAGCAAGATTAAACAGGTAGGTGACGCAGAGCGAGGATCTAAGTGAACTCACCTTCATTTCACTCCAGGGGCAGGAGTCTGAAGCAGCTCTTCCCGAGTCTTCAAGTCATCTCTTCATCATCCAAACACCCCATTTATCAGAAGGCTTCATGTGTCTCCCAAGACCTTGATATAAGCAGAATTTTATTGTCAAAGCCATTTGAAGTTGAAGAGGAGCCATTTCTCACTTTTTTAATAAATAGAGATACTGTTTATATGAATAAAAGTGAAAAGCACTTTCCCTAGATACTTTTTAAGCTTCCAAAAATAGTCCTAACTTTCAGCCAAAGTTACTGTTGCTGAGCTTCCCCAGGAGAGCATCAGTACATGGTACTGCTGTGTGAAATATTCTCACTGCCAGTTCAACTGGTGAGAAATCACGTTTTGGTGGTTTTGTAATAAAACAAAATATTTTGTGGCCTGGCCCCTAATTCTTGGCTTATTCCTAAAGAAACAAAAGGCTGTATCCATAGCTACAAAAATAGGGAAAAATATCTGTAAAAAATTAGGCTGCAGTCTAAAACTGAGAAATTTCACAATTTGCTCATAGTTAAGTGGTGATTTGATCTGCAAAGAGGGGCTCTGTTATGTTTGCAGTAAAACAGTGAACTGTTTGAAAGACATGTTTTCCTCTTGATCAGGTTTGAAATGTGTATATAGGCAGTTTTCACACAAGTTACTTCAGAATCATGCTCTGTCACAGAATCTAATCCTGCAAGGTGCAGAGTGCTCTCAATTTCCTATCATATTAAGAAGAGGGGAGGTCACACAAAACCTTTTTTTTTTATCAGATAGAGCTAGATTTTTGACTTGCCTCTGCATTCCTTACCTACCTGAATAACCACAGAGGGCAATCAGATAACAGAGTAAAAGCTGTGGTAACGGATCTTTTACTTTTGACATAGCAATAACTGTGAACAGGAGAGCCATTCTGGCAAACACTAAGGTCTAGGGGATGCAGTCAGTGATACTTGCTTATTATTTTTCCTAATGGAGAGACTATTTACAAGCTAAGCAGTCTTTAAGACTCAGTATGTATAATGTCTAAAAATATTAAGGATATCAATATAGTAAAGTACAAAGGGGATCTGCCAAGCACCAGCCATCAGTTTATTTTGAATGGCATCACTTCTAATAGTAGGTAGTTACTGGTAAAACTAACTATGCGAGGCTTTATTTTCAAATACCATACTTACCTACTCTCTCCAGGGAATGTAGCTTTATGAATGCAAATGTGAATACATAACTGTTTGTTAAGCAGGAATTTATTGTGGTGTTTTAAAGCGTGTCTTTAACACAGCAATGTGAGCTTCTATGAATGCGTAAGAAGCATAGAAGTTATCAAATTATAGCACCTTCATGAAACCCCAGAGCACTGCAAATAACAACAGTGGCTATCCTTTAGATATAACCCATGATTATTTTTTTCACAGACATAACGGTTGCTTAGGGTAGAACAATGGCTGCATACTTCTTCTGAAAGAACACAACAGCCTGGGATGACGGGAACCATTTCTTCCAAACCATCCAAAGATCTTATGAAATAATTTCACTCTTCAATTCTGCTTAATTATAAATGGGGTTTTGTTAGAGCTGCTTCATCATAACTAGGTTCCCATGCATGCTTCAGCATGCAACTGTCACTTCACTTGTCACTAAAGGGAAGCCCCTTTTATGGAGTAGAAATCTCCATTATTGCTATCAGCTTCTGCCTTGTACAGTAGCCTAAGAATTGTTTCTAACTCTATTGCTACTTCATATTCAGGACTCCCCTTCAGTAATATGCATCAGTGCATTTTCTATTAGCACTGTGGATGGTAAAATCTAGTATTATAGCCAGGGTCACTTACTCAATTCATTTACTGTCAACGTACAGATGCTTGAATGTTCAGCTGTTTCTAACACCCAAGAGAAAACACTGTGTTATAACTGGACTTTACGTTAACTAGCTTAGGTCCTGTTTTTCCACAGGCCAGGTTTGGAACAAGCACGCAGTGCTTGTCTCTTGTGTCCCATTGACTTGATACAGACATTTCTCATTGAGGCAGAGTAATTAGATTTGCTCTTTAGTACTTTGTAAGGTAAAACAGAGGTTCTGCTTAGATGGGTATGTCGAGCCTGCAGGTACAGTAAAGCCTGCATCTCAGGTGCTAGCTGCCAGCATATTTTAACCTAGTTCAGATATTGTGGATTTATTTATAAGTGTGGTGAAGCCAGGTAATCTATACTAAGCTAATAAAAGAGAAAAGCTAGATATTCCCTCAGCTTATCTTTATCAGATTCTTAAGAAAACAGATAGGAGCTCAAGCAGCACATCTGGCAGTTTAGTGCAGTGAATTGCTGAGCCAAGGTGGCTTTGGCAAACCGTGCCCCATTGGCAGTTTTTGCTATCAGCTGAGCTGCCACTCAAATGCCTCCGCTGATGGCCATCTGGTAGCATGCTTTGAGAAGAGAGCCTGCATCCAGAGTTTCAAAGGTCAGCGCCAATACCTTGAATCCTCCTGCCAGCCAACACAGCTCAGACAGTGCTGGTGTTATGTGCTGCCAACTGAAGATCTGATTAATGTGACTGCTGCATTCCTGATTTGCTTCAGACTCTGAATGATCTTAAGCGGTAACCTGTAGAAAAGTATATTACAGGAGGCTAATCTTGAGGTGACAAGACTGTGAAGAAGCATAGCAAGTTCCATTTAAAAGGATTTTTTTTTACTACAGGTGGATCACAAATTCTGCAATGGAAATTAAAACGTGTATGCACCATCTGAACTGCACCATGTGTGAGTGACGGCTGTTGAGTGCACTGAAGTGATTTGCTGTTAGACATTTTGGGGATGAAGCAAATAGCATTTCAGTTTTCTACAACTGCAACAAGTTTGCTTTGATGTACCTACAGTTTCTTCCCCTTCTTTTTCAACCCACTGTCAAAGAGATTCTGATTCTCACCCTGGACAACTAGTGAATTGCTCTGTTTCATCTTTCATGTTTGCAAGATGGTGGTTGTGTTTGGGCCTTGATAGCAGACTGCTGCTGTTGTTCCAGCCAGTTAGTATAGACACTCAGAAAATAACACATTAAGTCCACTCAAATAGACTTATATGTTGCCCACAGCAGTAGATGAGCTGTGTATAGAAATGTGCGTCTTATGTTTCATGCAGATTTTTTGGAATATAATGCCCCACTAATGTTGGCTAGACTCCCATATTCATCAAAGGCCCCTGACTTTTACAAGATAAATGCGGATTTAAATTCTAGGAAGCAATTTGCTGGTTGCGTGAAAATTAATGAAAATCTTGCTTCAACAGTGGTAGACAGAATGGTGGAAAAATATTTAGCTCTGGGACTAATTAATAAACCAGGGGGGTTTAATGCTTTGCTTAGAACTGAGCCAGAGATTAATCTGGCCCACATTACACATCCTTTGTGTAACGAAGTGTATGAGATACCTTATAATACAGTGTTGTAGGATTCTTACACATACAAAACAGGGCTTCACTGGTTTCCAGTTGCTCAAAATTGAGCCTTTTGCAGGGATGGTGGCTGAAGTATGGTGTGTCACTTAGGCTTTGTATTGAATTTTGTCTATGGTTTTATTTTTCTCTATAACACACTTTATGGACATAATCTTTCACCCTTTCTAATAATGAGCAGTATCTTGTCTTACAGCTTTCAACAGAGCAGTACACACAGATATCACTTCAAGGCTGTATAGCTGACAGAATTCAGTCCTCAAACAGGAACTCTAGTTAATCATAACTTAAATGTTCGCAGAAAAATCTGCAAAATGCCAAATTGTTGCCAAGGTTCTTTGCCTTGTTAGAAGGGAGGCAACAGGAAAGAAACAAGCTTGTTTGCTCTAGAGATCCTGCCCCCCAGCGGCAATAAACCCTAGCCAGGGAGGAGAGAAACAGAGGCAGAGGAAGAAAAAGCCAATTTTCACAAAAGCAAAAGATGATGCCAAAACTAAGTGCAGCAATATAGCTGTTGCATGGCATTAGGTAAGATCCTTTGGTTATGTCTACACTCACGAAGCATGGGCCAAGACGCTTGGTGAAATTATCTGTGGCACATTGTGACACTGCACTCTCCTAGACAATGGATAGGCATGTTTTGGGGTATAAACATAGACTAGGAATCATTTCCAGCAGGCAATGTGAAAATGGCCACCCTGTTTTGGCTGAAGTCTTCCACCATCCGTATGGACACAAAATAAGAGTCATTTTGGTGTCAGGAAATGGACAATGGCCCAATTTATTATAATCTTTAATTAACATAGAGTTACTCTATACTTGTTATCCTATGTCTATACTAATTAGATGATTAGTATAGACATAGCCTTAGAGACCAGTTTGCCTCACTCCGTTCATTCTGTAACATAGGGATAATAATGTTTGTCTACTCAACTGTTTAACAAGGATGCTGTAAGAATTTATACTCCATTAATGGTAAAGCATTGATGATTTGGGGACAGGAGGATGGGACATACATTAAATAGAACTTAATTCTTTTCACCTAACTTTGGCATTGCTTATAAGTATGCTAATAGCAGCACTTCCTGTCTAGAACACAGTAATTTTTGTTTTCTGATACTGGGTGAAAGGGAAGAGCCCTGGTTAAACTCATTAGGACCTCTAAATGAGAAGTAATGAATTTAAGAATAGCCTTTTTACTCTGCCGGACAACTGCTACACAACTAACTCTCTCCAAAGGATATGGCATAGTAAGTTGGACTTTATGAAGGGTCTAACACGTAGGCCATGGGCAGAGGGATAAGTATATGCATATCCCAATATACAGTAAAACCTGCTCATGTAAAGGTCATATAACAAATATTACATATATAAGCTATACAAAATAACAATAACAATATATATAGCTATACAAAATAACAAGTTGGCTATCAACTGTCCCTAGGGTCAACATTTTCCAAGATCTTATGAAATCACATTGGCAGAGTATGAAAGGTACGTTGTTGCTCCCACACGTCTCATGCAAAACTTCAGGAAATTGCATTCATGTCTCTTACACCAACACTCACAAATGAGATTCACTTTTTCAGTTCAAAGACACTCAGAAAGACATATTAAAAACTGCTATCCTCATCCACTCTGAGATTTCACGGTATTAAATATTGTCTGGAACAATGAAACTAAGAATATTGGAAAAACACCAGGAAGAAAAACACCAGGAAGAAAAACACCAGGAAGAAGAAGATGAGAGGACAATTTGTCCAATGAAGATGAGAGAAATAGAAGAGGAGCAAGGCAGCAGGTCAGTCTGCTCAGACAGGCTCAAGAGAAAAGCTCTGGTGTCTGAATGAGGAGGACAGGGCTTCCCAGGAAAAAGAAGGCAGGAGTAGCTCCAACAGGAGCATGGTGTGTGCCCATGCTTTGTGTGGAAGCTGGGGAGAGAAAATATGAGATGTTAACACTCCAGAAAAAGCATCTCAGTTTCTTGTAGGGCTTAGATGTGCTGCAGGCTCTGCTTCTTTCATTTTTCTCCTTTTCAACATCTTGTATCTACCTCTACTAGGGCTTAAAGGAAGAGCAAGCCAAACGTTTCCCCCTCTCAATGCCCGCAGATACCACAGAAAGTGAGAGGAAGAGTCCCTAATGCAGAAGAGATTATGTAGAGCAGACAAGACAGGCAGTTTGTCCTGTGTCCCTTCTTTCACCAGCTCAGGGAACGAATGCTTTCCTTAATTCAGTAATCATAACTTCACAAATCCCCTAATGTGGATGCTGCCTTGCTTATTTTTGAATTTTGTCCTTTTAATCTAACCTTTTCAGGTAACTTTGATGGTCCAGCAGATGACTTGTGTGCATTCCACCACTGGAAAGCACTGCTTGGAAATTATTAATGGTATGTTCTGGTTCAGCTTTGGGTTTTTTTTTACTTTTGCACTGAAGCGGACACAGAGTTCTTAAATTGCAAATGACGATACTCACATAAGGAGCAGTATCGAACCACTGAAGCAGGGAGAAGAGACTAACTTAAACTGCACCAGCTTAGCTGGTGATGCACATACACTTCTACTGCATAAAAAAGGGGGTCTCTGCCATGTGACACTAGGTTAGATATGGTTAACACATACCCAAGTAAAATCACTGTCTCAGTCCAAGGATTACTTATACATGGGAGAAGTTTAGGTCTGGAACTGTATTTTAATGCTGAGGTGTGGACAGCTGCCAGAGGTAGCTGGAAAGTGCAAACCTGTTCCTCTGATGATGCTTGGAGGTCTCTATGCACTACAGATGAAGTCCTAGAAGTCTAAATGAATATTCAAGTTCAGCTTCAGTGATAGGGTCTAACACAGAGTACAGGCAAAATCTGTGGTTTAGAGGCCGCATGAGATTATGGTACTTGTGTCACCTCTCAAAAACCTATTAACTATAAAACTTTTCATTGCATAGATATGCTTTAGGAAACTGATTCGTCACGAAGACTCTGCCTAATGCACATAAAGTAACATGTACCTCCTGTTGCTGCTGTTACATTGATTGAGTACCTCAATCTATTGAATTGCCTGTGTACTAATGGAGCAAGCACTCTGCTTTACCAGAACATGCAAGCTGGGACAGCCAGGTTCAGAAATCATTGTGTTTTGTGACAGTGCTTTTCTTGTTTGGGTTTTTTTTTTTTAGGAGCGTGAATTTAGAAAAAAAAAAATAAAATTAAAATTTATTGATTCAAACACTGGGTTTCCAGTCCCAGGCAGGCACCTGGTGAACAAGCTAAAGAAACTGGTTTGTAATTGTCATTTGCTGATGGCAAAGCTATGAAACAAAGTGAGAGTGCTGGTTGTTCAGCCAACTGCTAACTACAGCCATGCCGAAAACAGGCTGAACCACAAGAGCCAGGCTTAATTTGCACACCGAAGGAGGCCACTGAGAATGGACTGACGGAAACTCGAGAAAAGAAAATGCTATGATTTCATTTCACAGTCTCACTGTAAAAGCAGCCTAAGGAGTCACTGCTGAAAGTCAGCTTTGCCTGGTGAGTTTTTTCTTGTTGAACTAAGGGCTATGTAGCTTAGGGCCCTTGTGACAGGAAGAGGAAGGTTTAATAGGTGACTCACTACCTTGCTTGGGAGCAGAAGAGAGCACTTGCTAATTATGGCGAATATGAAATTAATACCTAGACAGCCTCTTTGCTGCCTTTTAATAATAAATAAGAGTACTTCTTCTGGTGGCATAACACTGCATATTTGAATCAGCTGTCCTATGAGGAGCTTATGCTTTTTCCCTGGCATTGGAAAGACGCTGCATAATCATCACGTAGGAATATATGCTCTGAGCTTCTGTGCTTCCTGCTTCTAACAGACACAAAAAGGAACAATCAGGGCTAATTATGACTGCTAGTAAAGAAGGGATTCATGCCTTAAGGCCTCCGAGCACTTAGCTCAAATATAATTAAAACCAAGAGTTTAAAGGAAAAAAGCAGCCTGGTCCAGTAAGCAGAATGAACATAAATTTATCCTGTCCATCTATGTAGATAAAACCTTTCCAGAGTATCTGAATATGCTTAAAGTAAATCTCTAGTAACCCCTAAGTACCCTTTATGTCCAGCTCCGTGCAGTTCATAGGGAAGAAGAAAGGAATCTGGGCTGCTTGTACATGTATGTGGTAAAACAACATTTAAAAATCACTGTAAGTCAACTGTATGATTTTAGAATCACACCTTCTTATGGTGACATCATGCCAGTGCTGGCTTGTTATATTCAACTAATCTGATCTAAACCACCACAGTAAGAGTTAGGTCAACAGGCAACACTACTCATTTGTCCAATATTGTTTCCAGGTTTGCATGCTAAAATGTTTCTGAACTGTGCATGCTGGCAACACTATCAGTGGCAGCTACTTAGTGCAGCTTTCTAAGCAGTGCTGGCATTGCTGATTCATGGCCAGGGCGCTGCACGCCATCATCCAGGCACACTGTGCCACCTGAGGTCTGCAATGGCAGACCCATGCACAGTGCATTACAGCAGTCTACTTTAGAATTATACTCGATGTGAAGTCCTGTGATGAGATGTGAAGGCTGTGTTTTTTAACAGTTTCAAGTTGAGAAGAAGTAGCGTCTGACCATACTTGAAATTTGTTCTCGTATTCAACCGCTAGATAGAGGAAACAAGACAAAGAAAACTGTTTTGAATGCCAGAATCCCCCTTTCATCAACCCAGTTGCAACAGGAGGGATGCCATCATACAGGTGCCAACCTTTAGAGATGCTCCTCTTTAAGCCATTCATCTGGTTGACTTCAACTGCTTAACCCTCACCGCTGAGTCTCAGGCAGGTAGCAGAACACTCCAGAAAGGAATCCATTCTATCCAGCCTAGCTAATTGATGCAGTCAGGTCATCAATATCTCATAGCCTTCAAAAGCTACCTAGTAGATATGGTACTACTCTTATTGAAAGTTGGGTCTCAAAGTTATCCCAGTCATTAGCTCTTCTTTGCTAGACTTTGGTCTGAAACAAAGAAGCCCACAAGACACACTGTCTTTTGTCCAGACATTTCTGGAATTATTTACCTCCTGCTTCCTGATTGTGTCAGTAATCCACAGATACCTCCTGTGCATCTGGTCGCAATTTGTATAGCAAAAAGTGACAACTGGCATAGTTTAGCTAATCTGACCTTTTGTCCTATCTGAAGGAAACATGGGTGGACAGAATTCAACCATCCACTGAAATCTGTATTTAAATTTCAGAAACGCTCTCTGAACACTAGAGACTTTGTAAAGATGCATAACTGTGATCTCTATAGTGTGCATCTGCCCTATCAAAGCATTTGCCTACCCTAAGTAACATACTGAGGTTCTTTCCGATGTTTGGCTGAGGGTTTGGCACAATACTGTGAACACATTTCCTAGGAAAAATCTAAGTTCTGGTTCTTTCAAAGTTCTTTTCAAGAACTGTCAGAAATCCTTCAGAAAATTAGATGGTGATATAGAGAGAACATCAAACAGCATTATATATGTTGTACCTACCTGTACTGGGCATAGACAAGAAGTCAGTCTTCAGAGCTGTCAGAGTTAGTCATTAGAACATTATTCAGAGAAAACTAACATACTGTCTGAAAAAGTTTGGAAGAAAGATCCATGTTTCTTAAGGATAATCACCAAATTTGCTGGCACGGTTGCATATGCTTATCTTCATTTCCTGTGACCATTGTGCACATTCAATGATGTAAAATTGCACACCTAAATAATCATCTCATAATTAATAAATAACAGATTATTATTATAATTACAATATAATTATAATTATATAATTTAATTATAATATTTACTATAAAAATTATAATCTAAATATTATCTAAATAGTATTATAATAAATAATCATCTTATCTGATGAATACAGTTTCAGACCTACCTCTTCTGCACATAAAAATGTTTCCCTTAGAATGCACCTTCCCAAACCACTTGGGCACCTCCATAGACTGACCTACGACATACATGTCATTTTGGTTACTCTTCATAAAACTGAAAAAGTATTCATGATGATAAGGGGTATCTGTGACTGACGTGCTTATTAGATCTTTCTTTTTTTAATTAAAAAAATCTCTATAGAAATGGTGTTTAAAAACCACCAGGGACTTTCCTTTCTGCGTATTGTAGCTCCTCTTACAAAGACAGTTCAGCAACCACATAGACAACTATTTAAAGAAAAAAAAGGAAACAGCACATTTAAAGCAAGAGGGAAAAATGCGTGATTGATCTGAACTTCTCTACTTCTCTTTTTTTTTTTTTAAATTCAAAAGTTTGTCCTTCCCATATTGTTCAGGAAAATGTACCTGTGCGCAAAAGTATATGATGCCAATTGGTTCTGAAAGTAGAGTTTATCTGCAAACACTTCAGTGGGAGAAGACAATGACAAATCTTCCCCATTACTCATCACTATAGAGCTCTTGCTGATTGTCAGTGCAGTTTCCTGAGCTATCACAATTCTGTTGGTTAAAGCCATATTTCCAGAGTACCATGTATCTGTTTCTGTACTTAATTTAGTACTGAATATTTAAAGCCAGTGGATGAGTTAAGTCTGAGAGTGCATTTTCTCCTGCTGGCATTTATGCTAGACCAGAAAAGCAGGGGGAGGGAAGCAGAAAAAAGAAACCTTAACCTTTTAGTATTTAAAAGCAGTATTTTAAAAGCAAAATTAGGGAAACACAGTTAACAGAAATAACCAGGGGAATATAACATTTAAAATGAACTAAGGGAAGCAGATTTAGTAATATCTTTCAAAGACAGTGTAAAGTCAACAGAGTTGCAGTATGTATCTCAGTATTGCATTTTTGTGGTAATATTTTTAATAGGGTTTCTTATGGCTCAGACTCTCATTTTCCCCAAAATTCACCATATGGAGAAGAGTCAGGGCACTGGCAGATAAAGACTAGACCCAAAAAGTATTAAATTCAGCTCAATCAAATTTTTTGTTGGATCCAAACTCTTGTCTGTCTAAAGATAGTTCTTGCATCCGAACACTTTCTCCCAAATCTCTCTTTAGTGGTATAACTTGGGCGTGATAGAGGTACCAAGGGGCTGGTTTCTTTCCACCTTTACTGTTGGAAATGTTCCATTTCATACAAATTGTAAACTACTACTGGTCTAGAAATTGAAGTAGAGGGAAGAAAGCAGGGAGAGAGAAGACGCCCTAACTCTCTAGTCCACTACTTGGGAAACAGAGAAGAGTTCATAGCTTTAAAATCTCCTCAAATAAATACTTAATTCTTGATGTTAAGCGATGAGAGATGATGGGAGAGATTTATCCCATATTACCCAGTAGCCTGGTCATTCAGCAAGTCACCTAGAACACAAAAGACGTACTTCAACTCCCTGTCTGAAAGATATGAAACTGTGAGAGGGAGCGTTCACATTTGGGTACCTCAGCTAGGAGGCTAAGTAAGGCTCTAAGAACTCTAAGTCAGGGCTAAATTAGAAGTACCAAGTTAGCAGGTACCCTTGAGAAGTTCAGCTGTTGGCTTATTTTAAGATGGGTCTTGGTGTTTTCCTAAACTCTTCATAACTAAGAAAAAGTTACTTAGACAAATATTTTGCTCAGTACTGGAAACCCACCTTTTAAAACACAGACCTCATGAAATATATGCACTATTGAAAATGTTTAAATAAATAGCTACTATCTACTCTGCAAAAAATGAAGGTTCAATGGGCCAGATAATTTTCCTGCCACTGACATCTATTAATGCTGTTTTGGGTATTCCCCTGGCATGAGGAAGTAACTGTCATCTTGCTATTAAGGATGTATTATTCATCATACTCATTGGCCACAAGGAATGAGTGTACAACGCCACTTGGGCACCTATACGAGGAATCTTTGTCTGGAACAACAGCTGGATTTCTAAGTATATAAATATATATTTACATGTGTGTATATTTTTTTCCCAGTGATAACAGAGTAGATATCCACTAGAATTAGAAACTTGCTGAAGTACTCCCAAGATACCGTACTTAGCATATGAAATAGGTGTAAACAATAATTCAGCATACTGCTTGCAGATTTGAAACTGTGAATATTTATCAGGAAGGTCTGTTCACTGGTTAACTGTGTTCTGCCAAATGCTGTTAAAACAATTTTTATAATGTATGTAAAATGTAAAAGTGGGGGATGTAATGAATTTCTGTTTAGATCCCAGTACTGAAACAAATGAGAGGTACAAAAGCCTCTTACCTTTCTCATCAGTATGTTTGAAATTTAAAGTTAATGTAAAGAATCAGATAGCTATTGGAAGGAGACAACAGATATACATGTTTCAGCTGATCTACGCTTACACATAAGAAGAAAGATGAGCCAATGATAGGGAAGGGAATGAAGCTATTAGTGGATTGTCAAAGGAAAGGAAGTGCTGGAGAAGAGGTTTTGGAATTAGGATACTGATGATAAACATAAATTCTGGCCAGAAAATGTGGAGAATGGATTTCCCAATGGAAAACTGACATCTTCCAGCAAAGGAGTGATTACTTCAAAACTGTGATCTATAAATACAACTGCTGTATCCCATTATAGGCCAGAAGTCCCACCTGCCTAAACAAGTCTCCCCATTAGCCCATGCCTCCCATGGCATAGTACTACTATCCCCAGCATAAGCACAGCTTCCCCAGCATGGTGGGAGCTGAAACGAGGATGGGAAACCTATTTATGGAACAGAATGTGGAAACCAAGTCAAGGTATTGCATTTTCTAAGAGATACCACTATGTCACTTTCAAATGAAATACTTTGGCTTGAATACGCTGGCTGAAATGATGCATTTCTTCATATGTTCAGGCATATTCCCTTACATTTTCAGGCATTCCCTTTTTCAGTTACAGCCAACATTTTCAACGGTAAGCAGATACTTTTCTCAGGTCTACACTGCACATACACAATATAAAAACCTAAATCTTCCCACTGAAAACAGATTTGAAAATTCCTAAGCAACAATCACATTTAAAAGCTATACTTCATAGTAAATTTTGAAGCACTTCTATTTTCCAACTAACTTCTCAATTTCTGGTTAAAGAGCTAGCAGGCTTCTTGAGGAGTGGAATCAATGACATTTCTTGACTTTGTAAAAAGCAGCAATCTCCACGATGGATCCTTAAGGTTAGCCAGTGAAACCAACTTTCTCTCTGATTATCTTTCTGCCCGCCTGGCACTGACAGAGAGAAGACCAACCAGAATGGGGCCTCTGAAGGTCTTCAATAAATCGTGTGATTAACCCTTAGGTATCACTGCAGTTACTTTGGAACAACCTGGAAAGAAATAACAGTACAGAAAAGGCAAACCTACTTTTGTTCCATTGACTCAGGTGTTTGTACATGTCACCTCAACACTGAATATTGCAAATTTGTCATTGGATCATTTCATCTGACACTTGTTTTTCATTGTTTGGAGCTTTGAAGGTCTCAGTGAGAAAAATCTTGGTCACAGAAGTAAGTCTTGCCATTGAATCAGTACATGCTGCATGGTATGTTTTGCAAAGATGTGGCTAATGTGGGGGTGGCAGGAAGGGGAAGCAAAGCTGATATTTGTTTCTTTAATTTCTCACATGGTTCCATCAGAAAAGCCATCTTGCTCTAACGTTTCCCCTGATGTTAATCTTCTAATAGCTTGGTTTCCCTCCACCCTGTTGATTCATTGGTCCAATCTTTCTTCAGATTTGAACCAAGGAGGTGGGGGTGATGTTTTCCCATCTGCAATAGAAATCCCTGTGCTGGTTCTCTGCCTTTTGCTATCAGAGGTCTATGGGTTAATACTTGATGAAAGGGAAGAGGTAGGTATTTGTCTATTGCCTGGAGAGAAATTCTGTGCCTCTTTGCCAGGGAAAACATCTGATCCTATTGCAATGATTTTTCTTTTAATTGGAATGCGAAGATCTTATCTTTTTATTACTCCTTTATTGTTGATAACCACTCCACTTGCTCACTCTCCACAAATGTCCAGCTTATATAAACAGCCAGGGAAGCAGTTCATTTTTCCTCCTTTTTGGCTTTAATCATTTGCCTAACAACTGAATTGTGCCAGAGTGGTTCATATATCCCTTCCCGTGCTGCAGTCTCTTTCTCAGATGCCTGCTCTGTGTCTGTCTCTCTCTAATTTCCAGGCACAGATCAGCCCAGCGACTGCCTCTTGCTCTAATAACTGCCTGAGGTGTGGGAGACCACTTTATGGGAATTCAGTCACACAGGCCTATGCAAAAATAACAGTAAATGAGAAATTTGCAGTGAAAGGGAAACATTACATGCAAGTCATACGCCCACTACTCTCTTAATTTAGTTTCTTTGTGGCTTTGCACTGCCATACGTTCTGTAATGTCAGATCAGTGCGTGGGGAAGCGACGGCCTCGTGGATAGAGCTGAGGCGCAGGAAATCTGGGTTTGATTCTCAGTTCTGCCTGGCTGCCGCAGATGTATGGCTCAACCTGCCTGCTCACCAGCACCCATGGAGAGTCTCGCCAATGGCTGCTTGCCCAGCCACTCAGCATTGTTGCTGCCACGGAAGGATGCTTTGCAAGAGTGGCCATGGACACCTCCAGAGCTTCAGGGTTCCCACAGCAGCTCAACTGGGAGCAGAGCAGGAGGCATTTGAAGCCTTCTTGGAAGCAGGACAGCTATAGATGCCTTAACCCTCCCACCTCCTAATACACATTTTCTGTCAGTTCTGGCATGTGTGTGAGCATGTATTTATATGCAGGCAATACCACTTGGTCTCTTGCTCTTTGGTTACTGTTGCTCTTCAAGAACACCATGTCCCACCACTGTTGGTCCTCAGCTAGTACCTTAAGTCCCCATGCCCTCTGTGTTTCCTGCCCTCCTCCCTTCTCTGTTTAACTCTTTCCCATATCCCTCTTCCCTTCACACATTTTCAGTTCTGTTTTTGACTATCTCTTCCTCTCCCCTCTTCAGCCCCAAACTGCCCCTGCCAAAGGAAGCCATTCGGAGAGAGGCACTGTGAAGTGCATGCAAGTGGATGAACACACATGCAAAAAGGTACCTTCTGGAGGGGGACCGCTGGGCCCCAGCTTGAGTAATTAAAGGCATTAGAGGCAACAGGGAGTGTTCGGTCTGCCTCCATTGCTACTGCTCAGTGTCTGCACAATTCTGACTTGGTGTCATTGGATCATCTGTACTCCTGGTAACTACAATGCAGCCCCCATCCACTGCCTCTACTGGTCTGGTCTCTTTCATATTGGACACCCTCCCCACAGAAATAGAATAACTAATTCTTCATGGTATTGTAGGACAACAAGCCTTGTAGGACCTCCATCCAAACAGTGGTTTACAAGGAGGTTGTCCACTCCCCTCTTCCTCTACTGCCCTACGTAGCACCCCACACAGTGGTGGGTGTTCACGCTGTGGGTCACACAGCGCAGAGTGGCTCCTGGCTTCTCCACTCGTACTGCAGTTGCAGCCATCCCTGCCACTAGCTGCTATGGAAATACGAATCATCACCATCGGGAATCAAAAACTTCCTTGTGCCATGGGGCTTTTGTGAAGCTTAATTCCTTACAGGCTGTGTGACGTGCTCTGTGTTGGTGCAGTTGTGAACTTGCTGTGTCTCTGTTTTGAGATACTGCATCTTAAACCACGGAAGTATCAGGTGTAGCTCTAAAGGGTTTTTTTTTCAAAGGGCTACTGCAGTTGCAGACACACACTTTATGACTATGTATTACTGTTTTCCATATATGAAAGAAGAAAACCCAACTTATATCATGTCTTGAAAGGAAGGGAAAAGCTTTTCTATAGTTTAGAGTGAACAGGTCAATGTTTTCTCTCAGTTCTATTTAGACAATGTAAAATGTGGACATACCTCATACTAAACAGGTATTTCTGTCCATTTTTCAGCTATATAAATAAAATACATAAATAAAACAAAATTCTTCTTTTTAGACAAAAAGGAGATCTACCTGAAGCTGCCCTGCAAAGAAAAATACAAGATTTCAGAAATGCTACTGATATGGGCTGAATTCTGAGACCGACACTCAGTGTAAGAGTAGCTCTTCTCCCAGATACAGCTAAGGCTGCTGAGTGCTCCTAGCTATGGAAAATGCATTTTTTCCCCAACTAAGCCTTTCAGTGCAGGCTCCCGCTATATACAGGCTAGTTCTGTATCAGATCATATCAGTCATTCCAGAAACCTTCTGAAACATAAAACTACCCTTTATTGGGAAGGGGAAAGCAGAAGTAAGTGCTGCTCTGCTGCATTTATATGGAGCCTTTATTATACCTCGAGCAGCACTGCTGAACTGTGTGTTTTGTTTATCTTTCAGTGAACTACTGGGACTACTAAGCACATGTACATAAGCTTTAAAAAAGTAGCAACACTGACAGATAGTTGCCATCTGAAAAACCCTTTAGCTTTTGTTTATCGAACTATCTGTCTCAGGCAGCAGTCTGAGCAAATAGGTGAGTATTGCCCATGCCCTGGCTAGGCCACTCGGGGTTTTTGCTTGATAAGAACGTGAGCAGCAGAGTATCTGACATGACAGTGCTTGGCGTTAACCTTGCTTTATTCAGAGACCCTAACACCCTTCCTTGCTCAGCCATTGGGGTGACATGAAAGGGAAGAAACAATAGGTCTGAGAAACCCAAGGATTAAAAATCATAAAGCAAGTTCCCAGCATTCAAAGAGTTACCTTGAAGATATGGATTTACATAATTAAAAGTGCCCTCACATTTTTGAGCAGCAGAGCTCATACTTTCAGTTCTTCTGTTGAATTGTGAAGCTTTTTTATTGACAAAGTCCTCATTCAATCATATAGTAGCTGTGAAATTATGACAGCTGTCAACAGGGCATCCAGTCTTCTGAGCTCACCAGCATAGTCTTTTTGTAGAGATTAAGCTGTGCAGTCAGTGCAATTCACTAGCATGGACACGTATCAGTAAGAAGTTGAGTGTATGGGTGTGTTTCAGCAGCAGTTCAAAGCAGGACTCGTTTAAATCCTGCATTGCCCTTGGCACTAATATAGACCTGATGATACTTTACTGTATTACATCCTGACAAAATGTCACGGAGAAAGCCATGCCATCAGCATTTCACTGAGAATGCCAGACTAGAAAATAGCACCTGCGATGGCAAGCCAGTTGAATCAACAACCAGCGGAGTCCAGGCCTGAATGCTTTCCTCAGCTCTGCCATCTCATTAACCAGCTTGGGAATGAGGTGCAGCTGGAAGGATGATCCCAGGCTCCCTGCTGCCTCCTCTTGCTGGTGCTGGCACCCAAGCTGCAAGCCTGATGGGGGAACTAATCAGATTAAAAGCTGTTTAGTTTTGTGAGGTACGTTTTCAGACAAACCAAATCTCCTGATTTACCTTGTGAAAAGAAAATGGGATCATGAAGCTGGAGACAGGGGAGGAAGGCTGAACTAACCTTCTGGCAACTGTTCGCAGCTCTGTCAGCAGAGCTGGACCACACCGGCAGGGAGTATGCCTTAGTATGCAGGCCAAAGATATTTTAGTTTTAGGACACCAGCTCCCTGAATTCAAAACCCATTATAATACATTGTCTAAATAATCTTTGCAATATAAGTTGAATACTGGGGGAGAAAAAAGAAGTCTAAATTAATTAAATGCACAGTCAGCATAGGAACAAAGCTGAGGTGCACATCTGAAATATGGTATTTATGGCAACACTTCACATGCAGCAACAGCATTGTTTTCTTATTGGCTCTGGGTTTTCATAATCCAGCCCTATTTGAAAGGAAACTAGTATATCTTTGTTTCTAAAGTGGAAAAAAGCACTACTGGTTTTAATTTTCTGTCTAACTACACTGTCACACGCACAAGGCACGTACACATACAATTGACACAGAGGGTGAAAACGAAAATCTTGTACTGCCATCCTGTGGCCAATGTTAGGAAAACATCAGGTTGCCCAGCTCATAGATACAGGATTACCCTTTCAGAAACGTGGAGGCTTCGCAGCAGCTAGCAACGGCTCAAGGACCAAGAGTTGAGCCAGGTATTACCCCAGGAAACAGAGAGTAGAATGCCATTATTTCTCATTACTCCTCCTGCAATGCAGTATCTTCTAGAGTCCTTTCTGGAAGACACACAGTCCATCCCAAGAATGTAGGTTAAGAGAAAATATTCTGGGCGAGCAAATAGTGAATAGCATCTGCAGCACAGGCAGGCCAGGTGAGGTACACACAGACAGACTGGACGGGGGTCCTTGGGAATCCCTGGGAACATGGCATGTGTTCTAAAATGCAGGCTCTGGGGTACTGTGGGGGTCGACTTTGGCCTATGAAAAGTATAGAGAAGTTCACTTGTAAATAGGTCATAAATTCCTGCTCACTGGCTAAATGGATTTTTTTCCAGTGAATCACCACTAGGCTTAAAAAGAAAAAAAAAAAAAAAAAAAAAAATGGACAAGCCAAAAGGGCACAAAGTCAGCCAACAAGGGAAAGAGAGAAAATGAGATGTCATGCAAACAGCATGAAAGCATGCAGTTGAAAAGTAGTATGTTTACCAGAAAGCCTTGATTGTAATTGAATTCTATGTGAGGACGGTTCTGATTTGTGCTATTACACCTGACCTTGGTTTTCTACCAGACTATTTTGCTGCTATAAAAACATGCATTTACAACACTGAAAACTGACCCCTGGATATATATCCTATGCACTTGCATTTCTAAGACAGAAGCAGGTTTGTCAGACTAAGATGCATACAATAAGTAGTTTTGTCAAAAAAAAAAGCAGTGATGGAGTACCCCGGTATACTGTGGGTTCTTAGCTCTTGCTATGTCTCCTTCGGAGGCCTATTCTTATACCTGATTCTGTATGACAGGACTGTGCTAACTGAGGGAAGGTGGAATATAGAGCAGAAAGGATGCTGATTGAGGCTTCTTCACAGATCATTATTAAAGGCTTCCCTCCTTTGCTTTAAAACTGCCCAACAGCAGGATCAGGGTGAGTCCAAATTTTGCCCTTATGAGAACAGAATGTTAAAATGTATCTCCTCAAAATAATCTTGAAATAATGAAAAAGAAATATCTCAGCATCATCCACACAGGAAGTTTTCAGATAAAGTAAAAGGGGAAAAAGGATTTAGCTCCCAGTTCGTGCAGACACCCACACTGTTTCTGCATGTCTCAACATATGATTATGGGTTTCTTAGTAATGCGTATGGAACTCCACTTTCACCAGTTCAGATGCTCACGACTAACGCTACTGCCATAATTCATGGTTTATAAGATCAGCTTGTGAAGCTACTATGCTTGTCTCTTATGCTAACACAGTATATGGTATGTTTCCTTTGATCATTTATGTGGTTGTACCATCTTCTCCCTTCCACTTCAGATGTACTTGTTTTCATCTCTGCTTTGAAAAAAAAAATGATGCTTGCCTCACCCTCTTCTCACCTGCTAATGACTTCTGTCTCCAGGCACATCTTTCCTCAGTAAAGCACTACACCAAATGACTTTTTTGTTGTCACTTCTATCGACAGCTGTGTTCTTGATCACTTTTGATTCTGGTTATCTTCACAGCGCTACGATTTTTCTCTTTGATTAAAAATCACTGCTGACATCTTCTCCTCTCCTCCCTGCATTCCTCTTTGGTTTTCTGGACTTTTCCTGATCCACTACAAACAGGGAATTACTACTTTAAAGTCTCTTCTGAACTTTGAATCTTACCCATTACATTTACCTGTGCCTGTGCAGACCAAACAACACACTTTTCATATCCCTGCTCCATTGCTCTAAACAGGTATTTTCTTCCTGTTTAAAGAAGAGTTGTCATACTCGGTATTTTCAACATAATTTCTCCTTATGGACAATTCTCTGGCGCATCACTTGAAGGAAACTGACACAGGTCCTCCCCAGCTGGGGAGTGAACCAGCTCTGCCACATGGTAGCACAGGCCTCAACACTGCTCATCCTATCACCAAAGTAGGGTCCAGCACCCTCATTTTTTTCCTTGAACTGCAGACTCATTGCAGTGAGAAGGGAAAGGGTGAAAGGGAAGGGAAAGGCAAAAAAGTTTTGGTCTGTTAAAAACTTCTTTAAAAAAAAAGGTTTTGGTCAAAAAGAGAAAGGCAGGGTAAAATGTTTTGGTCCAAATAAATTTTTCACACAAGTCTTGTAAGATGAGTGTGCGTTTCATTATGGCAGAGCTTTTTGGCTGTTTGTTGGTTTCACTTCTATACATTTTCCAGTGAAGGTGAGGGGAAAATGTTTCCTATCTGTAGACTGCTAGACAGGAAAGCTTGAATGAACTTCTGTTGTGATGGCACAGGAATCTCTGTCATCAGCTTCCCTTCAGAAATGAAAATGTTTAGACATGTTCTCCTTGTGCAGAGGAGGAAAGATGTTAAGTTGTACGCATCCCTGCTAAGGAAAGGGAGAAGTGTTGATTCATGCTTCCAAGTCACGCATTTCAAGATGTGAAGCGTGACTGTGAAGGCACCATGGGAGTAGCCCCAACAAAGTAAATAATGGTTTACTTCATGAGTAAAGACAACTGCCTATAGGGTTTTCAAGGGCAGGACCAAAGGGATGCATCTACGCTGAGGTATGTATGGGTAGCCTGCTACACTCATAAAGGTGTGCGTGCACCTCCTGTGCAGCTGATCTGCTATGAGACAGTTTGTGTACTTGTCATGGGTTCAGCAGTAGCAGTCATTTTTCTCCTTCTTAGTAGCTGGTGCAGCACTGTGTTTTTGACTTGTGG
>JAOEHY010032198.1:0-14037 GCA_025447955.1 Psilopsiagon aurifrons
CTTGTCCTATCACTACAGTCCCTAATGAAGAGTCCCTCCCCAGCATCCCTGTAGGCCCCCTTCAGATATTGGAAGGCCGCTGTGAGGTCCCCACACAGCCTTTTCTTCTCCAGGCTGAACAGCCCCAACTTTCTTATCCTATCTTCATACGGGAGGTGCTCCAATCCCATAATCATCCTCGTGACCCTCCTCTGGACTTGTTCCAACAGTTTCATGTCATGCCATTTAATTCTCTTCTATTTTTGTGTATATTGAAATATGAGGAAAATGTTATAGGGAAATAAATGGAATTTGTTTCTTGAAGTAAGAACTTTAACTTTTTTGACGTATGTAAAAAAAGACAAAGAAGTTACTAAAATGAAAAATTTATTAGTATATTACAATTCTGTGATGATAACACTCCTTAAAAATAATTAAAATTATTCGAATCCTAAGGAAATTAATTTATTTGAAGTAAAGTCTCATAGAAAAAGTTGTATCTGAAAGTTTCAGATGGGACCTTGCTATTTAGATTGTACATATCAGAGAAGAGGCTGCGTATAGTCATGATGGCTACTACAGATTATAGGACAGTTCAAAGTCTAGGATATGGAGTTGCATGTCAGGATCTATTGGTACATCATAGAGAGTCCATAGAGAATGACCAAAGCACAAGAAATGGAGAATTCATGTTAACTATCATCCAGTCCTAGTAATGCCTTATTGTGTTTGTTTCTCTCCTAGCTTTTTTACCTTTGTTTTTTTTTTTTTCCCTGCAGATTGACATAATGGACTCTGGATAGCTTTCCAGTTCTGCATAACTGAGATAAATAATTTCTATTGCAAAAAAAACTCTCATGAAGCAAAATGATAATGGTCATGCCAATCAATAGTCTGTCACTTTCTCTCAGCAAAAACTGTTTGTTGAGGCTGACCTACCTCAGTCTCATGGTTAAGGCATCAGTAAGAGATGAGAATAAGTCTGTATAAATTGCAGATAACTGTGGGTGGCCACCAATGAATTTGAAAAGATGACCAGCTAAAATTTTCAACTATGACAAAGGTTAACTTAGGCTACTGTTCTTACAGGAACTCACAGTTACATAATATCATTAAAAATATAATTGTCTCTGTTAGGAGTAGGGAATTTGCCAAACATTATTTTGCATAATTGTGTTCCTCTTCCTCACCAAATCTAGACAGGAAAAGGCAGGTAAAAATACTTCTGTCTCTTGCTACTGTGAGAGGCAATTAGCATCTAATAAACCTTCCTACAAAGAAGAAATATTACTTTTAGGTTTGCTGATGAGCAAGCAGTGATTGGAGGCAGGCAAGACCAAAACCAGGACCTCAAAGCAGTCAAAAAGACAGCAGTTATCTGCAGCAGCTGAAGAGATCTGGGGGTTGTGGGGGAGTGGCAATTAGCAATCTAGGCAGAAATTTGCTTTACACCCCCTAATTCAGACTGAGTTGCAAGTAAATAAGGTATGTAGGAAAGAAGGTGAATGTCCTGGACTAGCGCCACCTCAGCCTGGGGAATGCTACTGTCAGTTCTCTCCCAAGTGAGAAGGTGAATAATCACTAAACGCATAGTCTTGAAGAGAAAAGCGAGGAAATACTCTGCCAGCTCACTGGAACCAATGCTACCCCAGTCTGTGAGTTTCTTCTACAGCTTTTACCACAGACAGCAATGAAAATGAATTTTGAAAAGATCAAATTTTCAGATTGCAGCTCAGCAATATTCATACAACCATGTGAGAGTATTTCACTTGTGCCACGTGTTGGAGTCTGGCACAGCAGGATGAAAGATGCAGCGGTGCAACACATCTTCCTGGTCTACACACTGGACAGGTGCTTACAGCAATAGGGACTAATTGCTGCATGATGAAGTTTTACATTTCTAGAAAGTCCCCACCATCGAGGGAAGCTATCACTTTGTAAGGAAAAGTGAAGGCAGCATGTGACAAAGAAGATGCAAACTATTTGTCCTTGTGGAGACTCTGCCTTTGTCCTCTTTCATCTTGCAGTTTCTCTTAATCTAAACTAAAAGCTTTTCAGCTTGCATATATGACTCTCCTCAGTATTGAAAGGATGTGTGTATGTGGGCTGAAAAGGAAACGAGATCGCTGAGGTAAGAAAAATGCCAAAGTGTTTAAAAATGCTAAAACCTGGACTGTATTCCCAGAATTTTTTGTCACATCTAGTGGAAGATTTGTTAACAGTGTATTTATATTTATACATGCATACATACATACATAAGCATCTAGGCTGTATGTATTGATTCAATAATTAGTTAGAAAAGTAATTGGCTCCTAGACCTGCCAGATCAGTTAAAATAAAAAAAAAGAAAAAAACCAACCCACGTCTAGAAAAATCACTGAAGGTAGATCTAAAACAACACCAACAAAATCTCATTTCACTGGGATTTTTTCATTCTTGTAGGCTTAATATCTCACTGCATGAACAAAAAATATCACATGAAAAGGGCTTCAGGCTAGCTACTTCCAAAAAGATTCAACCTTCTAAGTACTATCAGTATCATTCCTATACCCACATGGTTAGCACTTTCTAATACATTCGCTGAAAACCATTAATAAAGCAACATTTTTAGTCTAGTTCTTAACCATGTGTCGCACTGAAATCAGTTCATGTAAATCTGTGAACTGCACTACAATGATCAAATTAACAGTCATTTCAGGAAAAATGCCCCTCGGGCTGAAAAATAATTAGTAGTCTCTCACTCTATCTCTTCCTACTAATAAAAATCATGTTATTATTGTTGACTGTGCTAATAAAACACCTTCCATGACCCTGAGGTAGCTCGATGTAAAATATAAGGACTATTCCATTGTGCAGATGTACACATTTTACCAAACATTTCTGTTTAGTTTCTCATCTAGCAATGGCATTATTCCACTAGAACTTTAGTCAGAATGATGTAGTGCACAGGTCCTCTTCTTTCTGTGTGACTCATCTTGCTGAAGAAACTCCAAATTTTAAAAACTCCACAGCCTTTCAGTTTAACTTCTGTGAGTGTAATGATTGCTGCGCAGTGCAATAGTGTAAAGATGCTTTTCTCCCTTTGATGACCACTCAGAACAGAATATTCATTTTAATAGGTATACTCTTTCTTTAAAGTTTTCAGAATGACTTAGACATTCCACAGAGTTTGTCCCCAGGATTTTGGTTCAGTCTTAAAAACAATTTACCCTGTGACATATTGTCAAAGCCACCTATTCAAGTATTTACCTTAATATTATCTGTGCCTACATTTAATCTTCCAACAGTGTGGCTGATGAGCACTACACAAGAGAAAGTGAATACACGGTGAACAAACTACACACAGCCATTCTCTCATCCTGCTACAACTGTGGTATAGCTTTCCTTTCCATAAAGGTAGAGGGAAAGATCTCACATCAACTGAGTCGCAAATGTGTTCCCAACTGTAGAGCAATATTAGTTTATGCCTTCATGCAGTAGTAGATTTGTGGGGCCACATCCCAGATCTTATTTCTGTCTTCTTTAACTGGTTCTGGAAACTATATAAACACTGAGATAAGG
The DNA here is from genome assembly GCA_025447955.1 of Psilopsiagon aurifrons. NCBI lineage: Eukaryota > Metazoa > Chordata > Aves > Psittaciformes > Psittacidae > Psilopsiagon > Psilopsiagon aurifrons. The sequence continues at coordinate 3,541 of JAOEHY010032198.1, forward strand.
GGAGAGGGCTTATTTGAGTTTTAGACTCATGAATAATTGCAAACATTTGGGATTAATTTACAGTAGCAAGCAAATAACAAGAGCTTTCCAAAATGGCTCCCAAGAGCACTTCCAATGAAAGTACTCCCACTAATTTGCACTAATATGAAAGTCAGAATGAGGTTCTTCTGTAAACATATTTCTGAAAGCACTTTGTGAGTAAGTGATCAGGAGTGACGGCACATACTGGGGGGCAAATAAATCGGCTGATAGCCTAGAAATACTTACAAAAGGCAGTCAAAAGAGTGTTGCAAATTTTGGCAGGATTTGGAGCAGACCTTTACTCCCTTAGAATGCAGCCAGGTCTGCCCTTGTCTCTATGTGTGTCTATGTGCAGATGCATCTGTGTGCACACATGTGCACACATTTGAGAACATAGAGCCATGAACGCACAATTCAGCCAGAACTGCTATACTACACAAGGCTGAGAGTCAGCAGAGCAATTTATTCAGACCCTAATGAATTGTGAATTTCACTTTTGAATGAATGGGACTAACACTGATGTCAAAGTTACATGCTAACAGGAGGACATGCTACATTTGAGTCTGCTGTATCATCGACCTGTGTATGTAAGTACTCTGCTTTCCTCTGTATACATTCTCTTCTAGAATCCTAGAAACTTGGATGATCTAGCCTGCCCTCAGCTTCTGCATCAATATCAAAAATAGTTTTCTTACTTACACCTTGGAATTGTTGTAATGCAGCAATTTCTGAGAAGAAAAATCAGCAGTTTTCCAAATTCTTATTATTTATGGAAATTCTTAAAGAATATATAAAATCCTCATATTTCAGAGATTTATATTTTATACAATAATACTTAATATTGTCATGTGCAGAGGATAAAAGGATTGCAAACAGGTAGCAGGAACTCGATAGACTTTCTTAGTATTTCTCTAATGTAACCTTGCCTAAGAATCAAATCCTGTCCAAATTACATCTGTGATATGTGCATGCCATAATATGCCAACATGACGGAAAAGAGACTGCTCTCTTTCTCATATACATAAAGATATGTTGTAAAAAAGGCTAATATATTACCAAACCTTTTTTTTATTCTCTGAGAGATTATGCTCTTAGACCAAGAACTCACTCATAGACCTTCTATTGACAGGAAAGTTTCTGAGGCTACTGCAGCTCTGTCCTTCAGAAATGACAGCATCAGATATTCAGAAGTCCAGGAGAATCCATTTTTCTCTCCCATAGCCTCTCACAACCTCTGTTTTGCCATTACTTGGCCTAATTGTTCAGAGTTAAACCTTCAGAATCAGAAGAAATACATATATTCCTTGACTAAAGCTAAGAACTTCAGGCTCTGTTCCAGAAATAGGATTGAAATTTAATTTCCATGTTTCTAGCATTATAAGAAAGCAAATGTTAGTAAACAGCAGGTAGCGGGTAAATAAGGAGGGAGGGAGGTCAACGACAACATCAATTTAGACTAAATCTTGCTAAAAAATTAAAATGGTACACGTGAAAAAAATATGAATTTCATGAAAGGAGGGGATCAAATTGATTTCCATATCCAGGTTTAGTTTCTTCCATAATGGGAGAGGATCTTGCAATAACCTGTAATTTCCTTTTTCTTTCCAACCCCCCCTCCCCCATGGCTTACATACTCTACTTTGTCTCATACTTATGAGCCTGGACCACCTGCTCTAAGGACTCTTTAACTTTGTGTAAATTTAGAACAAAAGGACCAGACTCCGTATTTGAATCTCACCAGGGAAAACTGGTGAGAACAGATTAATGGAGATGTTGCAACAAAAGAAATTATGCTTAGCCCCTAATTTTGAGGGAAGTCCGGCTGGACCTGTCAATTCCAAGTAGCCACTGAGCCAGACTTTGAACAAACCAAGAGAGAACTGCAGTTATTTTTCTCTGGCTCCCAGAGCTCACTCTATTGAAATACGTATACACAAAATCTTCCTGCTGTGACGAACAGAGCTCTCATGCAGGTGTGGACTCAAACAGGTATTGCTAATCAATGCAGTTTCTCTGCACTCGGTCACCCTATACCAATTTTCACTGGAATCCTGCTTCATATTTAGAAGTTCTTTATTGGTGGCTGATTTGTAAACTGAAGGGCAAACCTGACTTGCCCATGGATCACGCTTATACTTTGCTGTACAACAGAATTCTGGAGCTCTTTAAACGACCAAACTTCAGATGCACTTCAGATGTCCTTCAGAACCACAGCTGCATTTTGCCTTTGGTTTATCACAGACTCCAGCAAATAATGAAGATCAATTGCTAGGGGATAAGGAGAGACCCAACTCATAAAATGTTAATTACAAAGGCTATATTAGTGAATTTCTGTACCATTTACATGTTGGGCATCTCTGAACTTGGTCATGTATTTCTCTGTGTAGTATGGGCTTTTCATTTGGTTGCCATATGAAGTGTGATGTTTTAAATGAAAATGTTACACAGGCATGAAAGAAAAGAGGTGCAACAGCTAGTACAGTTCAGCTAACAGGCCACCTACACAAATTGAATCTGCTATCACCATGCAAGGTAGATTCATTTGACCAGCTCTGACATAGCAGGTAAACTGATGTCACCACTGACCTTCCAAAATGACAGGAGTAAGTTTTTCACTTTAAAATAGCATTTCCAGAGAATCAAATACATAACAGATTTCTTTCAGTATCAACGTATGTTGGGAGAATATCTTGGACTTAGATCCCTTTGGATATAAAGGCAGGAAGAAATTAAAAATCAGGCCAAGTTGGATGGGGCTTTGAGCAACCTAGTGGAAAGTGTCCCTGCATGGCAGGGGGTCTGGAACTAGATGAACTTTAAGGTCCCTTTAAAACTAAACCATTCTATGATTCTATAAGAAAATCATGACTATATCAGTTGAAGGCAGAAATTAACATCATGGTTCATGCTAAGAAAATTAAGATATTCAAAAACTGCTTTCTACTCTGTCACAGATAATATTTCAGAGCCAAAACCAGTGAGTGAGACAATAGTGATGCAAGGTGTATGTTGCTGAACTCGTGTCTTATTCTGTACTCACTTGAAGTTTTGTAACAGCTTTAGAAGACTTAATAACTTGTGACTTACTAGTTTAGTCCTATTGAGAGCAATGGTACTAGCTGTAGAGTTAGCACCTTTCAAGAAAACCAAGTTGGATCTCTACCAACAAGCATGGCCCTGTAATAGTACACTGAATTGATTCTCCCACAAAGCAACTTACTCGTTTTCACAACAGCTTGTTGGATGCTGGTTTTTTGATTAAGTAGGAGAGTGTGAAGAACACTGCCTACGACAAGGCTGTTGGGACAAACCTCAAAAGTTAATATTCATAAGAGTAGGGAGTGCATTTGAATAGTTGGGTCTCATTTCCCTGGTCAAACCAACTACCTAAGAGTTCGAAATTACTCCGATTTTCTATTTTCCCAATGTCCTGTCTAGACATTTTGATTTGAAGTGTTCAATCATAGAGCTGTCTTATCAGAAGCCACAGATACGATGCATACAGTGTGCTCACCTGTGTGGACAGTCAGTGATTAAAAGAGAAGAAATGGGGTAATCTTGGTTTTGAAATGAGATCACTGGGCAGAAGGAAGAAAAGTCACTATGTATCAGTAAGGACCTAGAATCTAAAATGTAGGGAATTATTTCTAGGACAAGGGAACTAAAAGAACATCAGTATTTAGGGATAACAGTTTCTCAGCACCATTCATTGATGAGAGAAGAGGTTGAGCAATCACAGACTTCTGATTCAAAAAATTCCTACACAGGAAACCTGGAAAGCAGAAAAATTCAAGACACAAAGCAGCAGCAAAAGGATGGTGTTTCTTTACAACATATTCTTTACCTTTTTTTTTTCCTTTTCTTTTAATAAATTTCAATCATCTGTACTTTACAGCCAAGACCTCCAGCTCATATTCACAGTCTTTTGTGTCTACTTATTTTTACTGGCCGTAGAGGGAGCCAACAACTGGTAGCTCTTGTCAGAAGTGTCTGTTGTTTTCTTACATGTAGGTGCCATAATGATTGCAATACTTGACTTAATCATACTTTGATGTTTCACTATTCATCCTAGCGTTTGCATCTTTCTGCAAAACTTGATATGAATAAGCTCTGTCAATTTAAGCTCCTCATTTAGTTAAACCCTTCCTCAAACCCTCATTGTAGCATGGGAACCTCTGTGTACTCACATAGCTGAATAAAGAATTCACATAAAGTAAAATATATACTGATGGCTGAAATGTAGCAATGAATGATAAAGAGAAAGAGTCTTTTTTGGTGGGAAGTAACATACATTGAAGCGGCTTGTATCAGCCACAGCATAGTCAAACATTTATTATGGGGAATTAGTTGACAAGGAGAACAATAGCAACTAACAATGCAAGGAGAGATGAAGCTCTCTCTGTAGCTTCTGGTATGGCCCCTTTAGGGGTTTATATGAGGGTAGCTGCTAAAAGGTCACAAGCATTGTCTAATGTCTAGGGCCTCTTTTGCTTATAAATCCTCCGCCCAAGGGAAAAATTATGCTCCAAGAAGTGGGTTAAAAAATCCAAACAAAGCACAAGGACTTGAGAATGCAGTAAGTTTTACAATTACAAGTGCTACTACAACTGATGATTTATTTTATGTACTATGCTTTCTAAACACAAACAATTCTCTTATACGGTCCACGAATGTATATATATAAATCTTACCATTATTGCAGAACTAGTTTTAGAAAACTGTATTGTTAACCATTCTTTTAACGGTCAATATGAAAACATAAGGAAAACACAAGTACTGATCTCAGGTGAAATATTACTAAGTTTATTTTAATTTCAAGTTATTTTGCTTAATTTACTTGAAGTACTACAAAGTAGTCTGCACTTTTTTAAATGATGTCGACATATATTTTTGGGCAAGTCAGCATGAAAAAAAACTGAATTAAGATGATTCAGAAACTGAACTGACAATATTTGTCTCTCTTTACTTCATCTATCGTATCAAGCTATTCTTGTATATCCCGTTTCCAGTCGTTAAAGATAATAATTTCTAACTGGTTTATGATCCACTTTTTAGCTGCAAAATGCACAAAAGTGATTAAACCAAATTGAAAAAAATATAGAAAACAATGTTTAATAACTGAGATGCCAAAAAAAAGTTTTACTGTACCCTAAGGATGCAAAAAATTGCCTAAGCAGCAGTATTATTCCACATGTTACATTTATTCCCGCAAGCTAGCCAAGCTCAAATTAATTGTACTGACTAAACTTTTCTTCTTGCAGAAAATTAAAGATATGCTGTTGTCAACACTTGAGCACAACCTTGCCGACACTTAAACGCAGAGAAGGGTGTGACATCCTGCCCTGGCTGCTTTGCACTAATTAATCACCCTGGTATTTAGGACCATTCAAGCAGACAAATTAATGGAGAATAATTAGTGTATCTTTGTTCCAGCTCGGCTTTGCACACCAGACACTCTGAGGGAGAGAGGGGAGTATGTAGAAAGTGAGCCATTAGCATGCACATAGTTTCGCTTCTGTTCAGCAAGTTCTGCAGAGATTAAGAGAAAAGCCAAATTAGCAGTCGTGTGACTGGGGTTAGGACATCTCTCAGCAAAGAAAGCACTCTGTTTGGGTATCAGCTTTCAGAAGCAAGTTGTTAATCCAGATGTTACCTTTCATATAGAGCAAAACAAAATTAAAAACCTCCTCCTCCCCATCTCACATGTGCACACAAAAGAAAAAGGAGGAATTGTTCCTCTGTATTACAAAGATTTATCTGCAGTTTGTCCACTGGTACATGCCAACAAGAATATTCTAAATTGTCAGTTTTCCTTTCCAGATCATTTTTTGGTCAGCGTTAGCTTTCCCTGGGAGCACAAGGGAGAATATAACAATATACACTATGTGGTTATTGCAGTCAACAACAGAACTTCCAGTTATTTTATGTGATTGCTTTGTACAGAGAATACAAAATTCCAGAAGTAGTTAAAAAGAATAGTGTCAGATTTAAATTATTTACAAAATTAAAATCAAACACAATCATGCAGTAGCTTAGAGTATGAAAAAATATTGACAGTTATCAAAGATGATAAGCAATGATGTTGAAGTCCTTGACACAGGGGTATTTTATAACAGAAGAAAGATACACATACAATAACACATTCCTGGTTTTCTTGTTTAAAAACTTTTGGTCCCAAATTCTCCTGTTACTTATTCTCATGCGATAAGGTCTATGAGAATTTGGCTCCCATTAAGAAGGACATGATCACTTCTAATTCACTTTGACATCACCACAAGCTTGATGTGATGAATACTACTTGGTGGGAATGGACCCCGAATGAGTGCACTGGCAATTTCGGTGGCAGTTAAGTGTTATGCCAGATACTACCACTAGCATCCAATCTCTCTGATAGGTGTCAAAGACTACAAATGCGTAATTTATTGCAAGACCAGGGCGTAAAATATCTCTTTGTTGAACAATGCCAAGTTTAGGAAAATGTGACATAAGAACTTTCTGCTCAGAACCATTTGTAGTGAACAGAGCTTATAGGCAAAAAATGCACCATGGCTCACAAAGTACGGTGTCTCGAGGGAGCGGGGGTGGGTGAAAAGGGTCAGGGAAGAAACAGCAAGAAAGACCACACAGTGAGAAAAGCTGACCACACTCGGAAGCTGCATGAATCCTAATCAATCCTATAAAATCTTTTTTCCCCCTTTTTTCTAAGACCACAGTAATATGCAGACTATAAAACTGTGCAAAGTGCACTTTAATTTTGCATAGCGTGAACAAGAAGGTGAGAGGAATCCCACACAGGTTTAGACATGATACGGGATACTGTTTTAACACAACACTACAGGGCTTCATAAAAATGTGATATTTCTGTTCACAGTGTCCTGGGCTTGTCGATCAAGGGAGAAAACAGCTACCAAACCATGAAGTCCCACAGTACCTCACTGAAGTAAAATAAAATAAAGCCTCACTCCACAGCTTCCTACAACACCAAGTTGCTGTGCAATAAGACCAGATGCCATTAGAAATGCTGCCATACTGGGAGTGGGTTTCCTCAATCTTTGAAGGTGTATAATCCTCATTAACGGAAAACCCTAAGTGTAGGAAGGGCAGCACTGACATCAAGGCACCTGGCCATGACTAAAAGAGCTGGCCCCATATGTGGCTGCTGCTGAGCAGCAGAATGTAATTTAGTAGCACCAGCAGGAGCAGAGGTCAATGATTTTATATTAATGGGGATCACGACAGTTCTAAGCTGTGGCGTGCTTTGAAATAAGTGTTGTACAAGGCAGCAAGAGAGCTCAGCAGAGGAAATGAGCTGTGTCACTGTCTCCTCATGCCTTGAAGCAAACACTGAAATGTTTAAAGTTGCTATAGACTAAAAGCTATAATATTTTACAAACAAAAATTACCTGTCTTAATCCAAAAGCTAAATAGCCTGTGAATTGTTACATCTTCTGACATAATTCTAACAAAAATAAAACATGAAAGGCATGTGGCTTTTAGACTGCAATCTCAGCAGAGGCAGAAGTGGAAGAAATGTGGTAAGTCCTTTAAAAAAAATCAAATATGCTTTGTAATTAATCATTTGCATCCAAGTATTCTGGTTACAAGGCATGGAATCACAATGCATCAGTGAGCAATCTGTGTCAATATCACCTAACAAAACTCACAGATTCAACCATGTGAAAGGGTCCAAATTTTGATTAAAAGATCATCTGGTCTTTTAATACCTAGCCTCAGACCTTGAACTAAATTCACGTTTAATCAAAGTTCTTGCAGAGATGTAATGTGAGGCTTTCTGTGGCTTTTTGGAGGATTTAAATCTGGCCTTTCATGTAAATACATGACACAACAATCCCTTGCGTAGATCAATGCCCAACTCAAGGGATACCTGAGGTCCTTAATGAGGTTTTCTGGGTAGGGGTTATTATTATTTTTGTTATTGCATTCCATTGACACCAACAATGTGCTGGGTGCCATCCAGATGTGTGGCGGAGACATGGTCTTTTTAATAAAGAAATTTCCTTCTGAGGGGACATCTGTCTGAGCCAAAAGAAAAAGAGAATGATACTGCACACTTCCCTATTAATTCACAGCCAAATTTAAATTGCTCTTCTCTCAATATTGGTCCTGAAGCCTTTTGGTAAGTATTGCAAAAGAACAGAATCTGAAATTAGGGTTGCAGCCTTGTGGATCTGCTTTAAGACAATGCTGATGGTGTAAGAAGGCACAAAAGCACAGTAATGGTTAAAATGCAAGGAATGACAGAGGCAAAGCAAAGAGGATGGGAGATGCAAGATGCTGACTCAGCAGTATGATTGTGAAGGATCTCAAAGGCAATAAAGAGCAGTTCATGTTTCACTGAAGGGTGAAAAAAAGGATAATTGGCATGGCTGGGGTGATAACCAAAGGAGAATTTAGAAGCTGGATTTTGAACTGACAGGATCTGGGAAAAAAACTGTGTGGAGAACCACAATGGGGAATGTCTCAACAATCGTAAAAGAAGTTGGACAAAATATTAACTAATAAAATGTTAAAACTTAGAACTGAGAATTACGGAAGAATCAGTGAAAAGAGTGGAGCAAGGGGAGGACTGACAAATATAGGTTATGTCCAAATGCACAAAAAAAATCTAAACAGAAAGGAGGTTGTGTTGGTAATAAGGGGACATAGAAAAAGCTTTTTAGGAAAAATACATTTTTATAGAATCATAGGACCATAGAATCATTTTGACAATGTTTAGTTGTTTGATGGAGACATATAACTCAGAAATGGTTCAAGGGCAAATGAAGACTTGTGTTTAAAGATTAAATCATGATGCTAAGCCACAATTAATAGGTAACAACAGCTGGAAATAAATGAAGAGTGCCATGTATAAGATATAAATATCCTTATATATAAATGAAGAGTGATGGAATATAGAATGGGATACCAAAGAAATAGGTAGGGAACTTCCTTAGAGAAAAAGAAGTCCCTGCAGTCCCAGGGTGTTAGCCAGAGGGGAAGCAGAGAAAAGCTGCAGCTGGGAGACATCCATAGTCCACCCTGGGCTCAGCCTGACCAAGCTCTGTGGAACAACCTCACCCTCATTTGCTTTCCTGTCAAAACCACAGATGCTCTCACTGCCATGATTTCTGAACATTAATAATTTCATGCAAAGTGATTCATGTGCGGTATCAGCAGACATGAGCATGATTTGTGTATCAGCAGTGATATGCAAACATCACTTGTTATTTCCCCATTTATTTTGATACAAACTAAATGTACAAGCCATTCCTGTGACAACTTGTTTGTCTGTGTTCCTATTCAAAGCTGTTGCCCAAAACAGACTTTGTAGTAGTCCAGTAATCCTAAAGATAGCTTCCCAGGAGAGAAAATAATAGTAATATTAATAAATTATTAAAATGAGAAGATAAGGGGGAAATAAAGATAATTAATCTAAATCAAAGTTTATTTTAAAATTATTAAAAAATTATTCCTTTTGTTATTGATTCTCAATGTCTATCAGACATTGAAGAGCAGCCACCATACAAAGTCAAGCCAGTGCTCACCAGTTGACTGCAGAAACCTTAGCATTCTATGAGGAAAAGTCTGTTATGAGGTACCTACTTGCATAAGAACAACCGAGCTACTTCTCTGGAGGCAGTATCTCCTGGCTCTGTCAGTGACAGCCTGAATCCTACAGCAAGGGTACAGCAGGAAGAGCTGGACTGGACGCTGGGTGAGCACAGTAGCTGGCTTCTTGATTATACCTAGGATAATTGCTGTAACAAAATCAAAGTCCTTCTTGTCCCTGATCCTGGGAAACAGCTCTGTTGCCTGCCTAATACTACACGCAAAAACAATGTATAGGGTCACAGGCCAGTAGCTTATGGCCAAGGAGGCAGACAGAGGATGGAGGCAGTGAAGCCCAGGAGCTGGAGAGCACAGTTTGATTGGTCTTTGTATCATTCCCAGCTCAAGAGTAGGTCTGTGAGATCTCTGCCCCATAGCAGGGATCTTACAGGCAGTAGGATTTCACTTTTGGAGATAAGCCTTGCAGGAAGCTGAGGATTGATTTGAGACAGAGCATGACTGCCACTAAATTTCATGGCTAACCCTTTTAAGCAGTTTTTAAAATGAGTGTAGTATAAGCCTAATATAGGTGTTCATTAACTAATAATAAGTTGTAATGGAACGTCATTGACATCTATGAGTACTAATCAGATTGACGATCACAGCCATTACAATGAATGCCAAATGGATTCATGATAACGACACACTACCTCCAGAGTACATACGTTATGCTGAGAATCACTTATGCATAAAATCCCAAGAAATAATGGGGTGATTCACCCATCTTTCCCCTTCTGGAAAATGGGGGTAATATTTCTCTTTTTCCAGTCGTCGAGAACTTCACCTTACAGCCATGATTTTTCAAAGATGATGGACAGTGGCTTAGCAACTTCATTTGCCAGCTCCTTCAGGACCTGCAGATGGATT
>JAOEHY010032200.1:0-12817 GCA_025447955.1 Psilopsiagon aurifrons
CGGGCTGGGGGGGGGGAAGGGAACCAGAGCTCTGCATCATTTTCTGTGCTGTTTGCAAACCCCTCTGAATAGTGAAAAACAATGCGATTAATTTTCTCTAGAGCAATCATGCATAGATTTAATAAGCATCCAAAGGTAGGATCCATCTGTAAAGGACGTGCCGCATGCTAAATTACTGCTCTTCTGCCATTTTTTTTTTTCCCTTCTTCTTTCCAAACCTTAATTAATTGAAGGAAAAAAAAAAAAAAAGAAAAAAAAAAGAAAAGAAATTGTTTATTAAAGTGGGAACAGGGCAGGCTCTGTCTCTGCATCCCTGGTTCAAAAGTTCACACAATTCCCTGAAGGCTCATCTGTGTGTGTGTGTGTTTGCAGTCGGGTGTGCGCGCACATCTCTCTCGCTCTCAGACTCTCTGCTAAGAGGCAGATGCCCAGAAAGGTGCTGTACTTTAAACAAAGGTTACTTCTTCTTTATCCCCCCCTTGGAAGAATGCAAACTTGGTAGCGCCCTTCCTCCTCTCCCACCCTTGCTTGTCCTTTATCCCTTTTGGCTCGGAAAGGTGACGATGCTTCCAGCGAGGAGCTGAAAGCAGCGTAGGCGAATAAACAGGGGTAAGGGATGGAGGGCAGGAAGTTAATTCCACAGGTGGATCCATGGTAGGAAGCGAGTGAGCAAGAGCAAGCAGCAAACAAACAAGGTCCAGTGCAAGGAGAGGTTTGAGGAGTGCGAGGCAAAACATCCATCAGTGAGTGGAGCTGTGGGTAAGGACAGTGGGGAGAGGAACGTGTGTATTGCCAAGATCAGCATCCCCTCTTGTCTTCTTTCAGTGTTGCCCTCTCCTTGAATCCCTGCCTGCCTCCTTGTCTCCATCAGGCTCCTTATGTTCAGCTTTCAGCCCTGGCACGCCACGTCCTCTATTGACACCGTGCCTGGTTGCAGGCTGGGGTTCTGCTGGCACAGCTTGCTTTGCCTTCCCCTTCTGAGCTGGTTGTGCCCCTTCATCCTGCAGCCACCCTTCTGCGAGGTCACTCTGCACTGGCCGACGCGGCTGACATGCTGCCCTCTCGCTTCTCCTCCTCTCACTTTGCTGTTTTTCCCACTGTCTTTTTCACCTTGTCCCCTTCCAGTGATATGGCATCATGGACTGGAAAATGTGGTTTGAGCTGGTTGGTTTGTACCTGCTAAAAGCAGGAGGGTGTTGGGCTGCTTAACAGGAAGTGTAAAGCCCCATCATGAGATGCATCTCACCTGAGTACACCCATCCAAGCAGCCATGGAGTGGGCTCTGTGCACTTGGTAGTAGGAGGTGAGTACCTTCCATGGTACCACTGGTCCACTTCGTCATGCTGAGCTCAGTTTGGTTACCAGGCTCAAGATGGGTAAAGGTGAATCTAAGCTCTGGAGGAGGAGTTTACTGCAGTGACCTTGGAGGACATGTAGTCTCTGTGTCATGGTGGTGGGACTGGTGTAAGGGTAAGGTGGGACCCATTACCTTTCTGTGTCAGAGCCCCATGCATGCACCCTTCAGCTCCCGAGAGCATCAGAGGAGATCAGGTAGTGTGGACCTTGTGCCAGCATGGCAATGCCTCAGCTTCTCCATCTCCAAGGCAGTAAGTGCCCTTCCCAGAAGAGTGGGAAGGGCTTGGTCAGCTTACCGTAAAGACCTGCCACAGTTTCAGATGAAGGCACTAAAGTGCACTGTGGATTTAGATTGTAAACAGAAAGCAAATCCATGTCTTTATTCAAAGAGCTGTGCCCGGTGCTGGGGGCTCACACAAACACTTCATCCCATGCAGTGAAATTGATGCTCAGTCAGATGAGATTTTTCAGGTTTTGATTCCTGCATCCGACCTGTTTCAAGTTGGATTTATTGCAGGGGTTCCTTTCGTCTGAAATAATGCCGTGGGGTTTGCTTTACGATTTTCATGCTGACAGTTGGCCAAGGACTCGGAACCACACGCCACAGATGGCAAGTGTAGTGTTGTATAATATAGATTATACAAGTCCTCCAAAATCAAAATTGCAGCTGGATTTTATAAGCCACCTGGATGAGTGATTTGAGAGCACAGCCATGGCCTGTTCCACTTTTCCAGTGCATTTAAAAGAATTTGTATCATAATTGCCACTTGGGTAGCGCAATTCAGCTGTGCAGATGTCTATGCTCAGTAGCATCTTTATAACTGTTCACTTCAAATCCCATTGAAACCGGGGCTGGGTTCCTCTGAAGCTCAGGCGCTGCCTGCAATCCCAAGCAGCCAGAAACCCGTGAGATTTTGCCGGTTTTAATGGGCTTTCCTCCCTTGGATTCAAGTTTCGTGCTCTTTCCCACAAACAAGGGGATGAGGAATTTGGGAGGAGTGTGAACTGAAAGTTGAGAATCTCCTGCGATTGTGTTACTCCAGTTGTTGGGATTCTTGGAATGTTCCAAATGCAGCATCTTCCACAAATGAGCAAGAGCTGCTTGTCCTGTCTGTAAAGGTCACGCTTCCAGCAGTGGAGGAAAGGCAGTGGTTTTCCCTTGGAAATCTCTAGCAAAATAGGGTATGAAGAATGAGAAGTTGAGGTTGTGGACTGTTATGGGGAAATGAAGGAAGTTTGTTGCCTTTGGTTTAAATAAGAGGTAGGACTAATGACATCACATGCTTTGGATATGGTGGGCACTAGCCAAGAGGACGCCCAGTGCACCTGCAGAACATACCTCCAGAACACCCCCAGGACCTGACTGAGCATCACCACCATGGCCTAGTGTTGCTCTCACCCCCTATGACATCTTTAAAGACATCCCCATTCCATGCCTGCTATCCAGTGCCTGGGGAAGGGATGTGCCAGAGCCTCCCACCCCAGATACACCCCACTTTGTGCCCCCTTCTATGCCACCTTGTGGAGCTCAACCCCTCCACCGCAGCACGGTTTGCGAGCCGAGCTCGCGATGCTGGTGATGGCTGATGAGGAAAGAGGAGGAGGTGGGAGAGAAAGAGGAGGGGGGGGAATGTTGAGGCCGGTGGCTGTAATCATCCGAGTTGCTGTCTATTTCCTCAGACTAATAGCAGCGCGATCGGAGTCGGGAGTTCAACCAGAGGTTATCTTTCCCAGGTACCATCTCGCCCAACGAGGATTTGATTTTTTTCTATAGGACTTTACTCCATTAGATTAATGAAATTTCAATGAGAGCCCGGCGCCCCCCGAAGCTTTGTTAACAAAACAAATGGGGATTCTGGAGGTGTGACAGCTTGCGAGGAGACTTACGAGAAGGTGAATGCATCCTCGCCAGGCACTCAGCCTGCAACACATTGATCTCTATTTAAAGCGCCAATCGGATTTTTGTTAATTATAAATGATTGATCTGCAGTTTTCCCTACTCCCAGCGCCGCCCGCCCTCCTCATCTCACATGTGCTGCCCCCCTCCTTCCCCAGGCCCCCAGCGCACTTGTAACTTCTTTGCATGCTGCATGTGGAGCTCGGCTTTTTGTGTTTCAAAGACAGCCCTGGAAGGCAAATTGCAGCAACACCCAATGGCAGTGCTCTGTCTTTACTGTTGCTGTCAGCACTTTCATTGCAAACCCCATGTTTTTCATGGTTTATCAACTGAACATTAAAATTAACTCCGTGCTGGGTGTATTTTACAGGTTTAACAAAAAGGAAAGGAAAAAGGGGGGGGGGGGAGGAAGGCCTTTGAAACAGGCAAAGGTGCAGTAATTAAAGCGGGGAAAATACATTTGGCTTCTGCGAGGTTCTGAGTTGAAATCTGGAGGAGCTGGGAAATTGAACTGCCACTCTTAAATCACCGTTTTCAACCTGGGGTTTTATAGGGGTCACAGTGGTGCATGATCCCACAGCACGAGCGTGATCCAGAGCCTGGGTAGAGATGAGGGTCCAGCCACCTCTGCTTTCATCCCTGGCAGTGATGGGTGAAAGCCTCCTTCGGCTCTGGTTTTACTCCAGGGCTGTTGCTCAGGGTTCAGGCACAGCCCAGCAGAAGAGACCAACCTCTGACCACCTCTAAAACGTATTTATCTGACTGCTGATGGTTTTGAGAAGCTGTGGGGTTCTTGTTTTGCATCGGGGCTGCCCAGTCTGGTGCTCACCAGCACTGGAAGCAGTCACCCGTGAGTGGCCCAGGAGGATGAGGTGCTGAGTGGTCCTACAGAGCTGCTCTGGTGCCTTCCTGGAGACCATAAGAAACTTCTGTGGCTTCATAAATCCAGCTTATCTACTGGGCAGGTGGTTCCATCTCTGTATCATCCCTGTTTATTATTTCTGGGGTTTGCTGTGTCTTTGTGAAGCTGGCTTGGTTTGATTGCTGGGAGGGAGGAAGAGGATGGTTGTGCTTCATATTGTCTTTCCTCTGATGGTTTATTCTAAGGATGAGGCTCGATGTGTAACAAGAGCCCTTGGAGGGTACCACCATATTCAGGACCCCCCCTGTGCCCAAGTCCTTGTGCTCCTGAGCCTCATTAGGGTCACTTTAGTGAGTTATGGGGTTTGTTTGCCTCTTCTCAATTGCTTTAATAAATCCCCACAAAGACAAAAAGAGGCAAAGTGATGCTTTATTCTGGAAAATCCATCCCAAGCCCTCTTGTCTTTCCTCATGCCCTCCCAAACATCAGGATGCTCCATCTGCATGGAGCTCAACCAAACCCATCGCCCCAAACAGCACACGAAAGAGACAAAAAATGAATAACTTGAATTAATGTAGCAACGTTTACCGTAATAGTGATATGGATGGTGGAAGGTGTTATTAAAGATGTCCCCCATGAGATACTTGGTGGGGGAGAGTCTAAATTAAATGTGCTGAGTTTATTACTTAATGCTCAGATAACAACTTGAAGCAAGTGCTCTTAATTTTGCTTCCTCCCGCTTTATTCTCTCTGCCCTTTCCAGCACAGGGCGCAGGTATGGTCCAGCCTTGGGGGTTGAGCTCTACCATGTCAGATGTCCATCGCTGGATCATGTATTCCAGCTTGAAGGAGAGACACAAAGCGTTTGACATTTGTTTCTGTAATTAGGAGCTATATTTTGACTCTGCTGCTGATGATAGAAGGATGTTTCATGGTCTGCTCTCCTCTGGAAAGCAGCAGAGGAGCTTTTCAAAGGAGCCCAAAAACTGGAGGGGAAAACCCAACGTTCCATAGTCTCAGGTGTTTCAGTATCGAGCTCTAACCAGCACCCTTTTGGGAAAAAGGAGGATTGTGCTGAATTATCCGATATCTCAGATTTCAACTATGGAAAAGAGTTGATTTTCAAAGATAGTGAATTCTTTTGCTGTTGTCTTTTTGAATCGCATAACTAATGATTTTCATTAGCGGGGCTGTAATTTATGTGGTCCCAGTGGGCTCTCCCAAGGTTAAATAATTTAAAGAAATAAAGCCCTTATCTGATGTAATGCAGCTAATGAAGTATAGGAGATACTTTGCGCCAGTGCCATGCGAAATAGATCTCGGAAGCGAAACAGCAGCCCCGTGTGAGGGCACAAATCTCACCATAAACATCCAAATGCAGCAAGATGCTGCGAATTTTTAAAGACGCGCCATAAAAAGAGATGAACGCAGGGACGCAGCCCCCGTCCTTCTGCCTTACAAAGGGATATCATGGGATTGCCAGCGACATTCCCATAAATAAAAAATCAATTCTTAATGATGAGGCAGGCTTGTTTTAGCGCATTACCCAGGTTAAATGGGAGCACACAGTAACAGCAAGCCCTATAAGACGAGTGGAATCATTGTGTATTAATATGATTTAGAGAGCTGCATACCTCAATGGAATAATTGTTATTATATCTATACAGCCAGATGGCACTTGGTGTAAACAGCCATCGAGCACCTCCGACACAAGTGCTGTCAGTGGATCTTTCAGGTGTTCTCTCTGCATCCCCTTCGCTCATCTCATCGCTGCAATCTGCCTTTCTGCCTGCAAAAAGTGCCCCCGCTCTGCTCTGTGGACCCCTTTTTCCCCCTCATCTTCGACTCGGTCCCTTTTTGTTGTTGTTGCTTTAATGGGAACCATTATTGAATTAAAGCAAATCAAATCCCTGCTAGCAGCGCTTCCCAGAGAACTTACGGAGCGTGAATGCTGCCTTTGCCGGGGAGCACAAGGAATAAAGACGGAGAATTCGCTGCTGCCTGGTTTTGTTTGACACGTTTATGGTGGCAGATGTTTGAAAAGTCCCTTCAGCTGAAAAGCTTTGGACTTCTTTTTTCCCTTCTTCCTTGATCAAAATACGAGAGATTGAACATTCCAAAAACTCGGATTAGCTTAAAAAATGCAATGCAAAGAAATCCAGATGTAAAATCAGTGAATGCAGTAGCACTACATTTAATATAATTTAATCTATTTTGACATTGCTGTTTTGATTTCTTTTCTTTCCCTGGGCTTTTAAAGCATGCAGTGCTTTAAAGGCAGGGATTGTGAAGGAGTTGTTTTATTCCTCTTTATCCTTTGCCTCCTACTCACACTCTTTCTGGCTTGTTTTCCTGTGCCCCAACAAGTTTTGTTCTGGTGTCTGAAAACACCCGCTCAAATCTGCTCTTTCCCATCTCGGGTAGCTGAAATATCGCCCATCCATTGCTCTCCAAGTACTTGATACCTTGCGCATAGTCTACCACCAGCATAATTCATTTAAATTCAGTGGCTGAGTTCCTGTGGTCTGTCTGAGTTGATGTGAATACGTAACTCTCTGCTATTCCTTGTACAGCTGAAATACTTCTATTTATTACAACTGCCTTTGGGACACCTGTGGCAGGGAATGGGCTTTCCCATGTGGAAAGGACACATGTGCTCCATGCACGGAGACGGTGTATTTTATTTTTATGGAGGGTGGATTGTAAGGAAGGAGCCACTTTGCTGATAGTTTATCTATAGATCAATATAGGATCTCGACTGTAACACAGTGAACTCACGCTGCCCAGACCCTCTCCGGATGGAAAGATTTACATCTGGGCTCTTTGTGCGGATCCCCTTTTTGCCTGGGTTTTGTAGATACTCTCTGCACCAAGGCAGGGCTCGGAGCGAGGGCCCTGTCGAGAGAATCGCAGGAAGAGCCTCGGAGATAGAGACTGATGGGTTCTGTCGATGCGGCGGCGTGGGGAAAGCGCTGGCGCGGTGCTGACCCTGGTCAGCCACGCAGGGCTATTGTTCCAGTGATGGAAGGGACTGTCAGGAGTGAAATATGGGCAGCGTGGCTGGCTTTCCTGTTAGAGGGAAACAGGAAAAACAGCAACCCGCAGCCCAGCACAGCGGCAAAGCCCCTTTTTAAATGCCATTTACGTCTTTGCTTGCTTGCAGAGCGTTTTTTCCCTGCGTGTCTGAGAAGCTTTCATTGAATCCCATCCCTCAGCTGAAGGGGAGAAGGAAAATCCCTTTGCTGTGGAAGGGACCACGTTGTTCTTTCTCCTTTCTATAGATAAGCGAATGGTTCTTAGGGAACTCTTAAAGATGACTGTGTGTGCTCTGCTGTGAGCTCTTACTTCAAACTAATTCGTTCCCTCCTCCCTTTATTTCTCTTCATTAGATGAACAGATCCTCAGCTGTTGTAAATTGTCATAACTTCATTATGGGTTTGGGCAATTTACACCAGCTGAACTGCCTGGGAGAGTTTTGCCCGGAGGAAGAAGGCACAATTCTGTGCATGGCACTTTGACCCTGGCATTACAAATGTCTGGGATGCCTGTGATATGTTACCCTGTTTGCCTCATATATTACTGAACTACAGCAGGGAGGACATGACGAAAGGCTTTTGGTCTTCATTTTGAATTTCCAAGGATTTCCCCTTTTGTTTCGTTATCACTAGAGGACTTTTTGTCTCTTTTCCTTGTATTTAAAGAAGAGGCGTTTGTAGTAAAGTGATTTTGAGGGTGATGGTGATTCCCAGTGCCTTAGGGTGGAAGTAAACTGAGGTACGGAGCGACCAGGCCAAGGATGAGGAGACAAAGCAAACTGCTCCCTGGTTTAGTTGGTCTTAAGGTTCTAATATTTCATACTCGGTAACGTCTCCCTTCTGAAGAAGATTGAGTTGTGTAACTGCACATTGTAAGTGTTTAATAAAGCATTGCTCCTCCAGTACAGAGCCCAGTCCACACAGCTCTTCTACTGTGGTCCTCACTAGCATGGCCGGTCCTCCTCAGCAAAGCAACTACTAAGTTCTGTGGCCTCAATTGCAGCGAAATATTTAAGCATATGTTTAAAACAGCCTTTACTTAACAAATTAAGTCAGCGGGGCTTAACCATGTGTGTAAGTACTTTTTGAATGGGGATTGTCTGTTAAAGAGTCAGAGCCTCCATCTATTCGAGGCATGTCTGCACGCTCCCGTACTGTTTTAACGATGCACTAAGACATACGACCCCTTCACAGGGAGACAGTGGTACCACAGTAATACTTCCAAAGGAAGCAAACAAGTTGTACCACCATAAACCAGATCCGTTCTGGTCCAGCTACACTCACTTTAGAGGTATGCGCTGTTATAATTGTTGTAATCCAGTTCAGATAAATCACAGCAGGGGTTACAGCGTGCAAAAATCCATTTCTGGGCCCAAGTTTTTTCCCGGGGCCGGGCTCCTGACAGATTAGATGCGTGTGAAATCCTGTGTCTGTTAGCAGTGGTGAAAGACGCTGCTATCTCCTTACTGAAGGGAAAAACGAGCAGCTCCATCAGCAGCAAGCAGCTCCTCTGTCACACTGGGGCTCGACGGAGGAAAACGCAGTTAAAGAAAAAGGAGGGTTTCATTTTTAAAGCTTCCAAAGGCAAAATAGAGCAATGATTTAAACCTCTCTTTCTCTCTCTTTTTTGTTTTAACCCGTCAGTCCCAAATCCTGAGCTAGTTTTGTTTGGTTTGAAGTCTCTCCAAAGCGTTGGTGCCATTCAGGCGCTCCAACTGCTCGACTCTTTACACGTGCCTCCCCCTTTCACTCTGCTTTTACCTCTCCGTGTGCTCAAGGGGAGGAAACTGCTGTTAATTTCAATGAAATTAACTTACATTGTTGTTTTGCTGCTCAGTAATAATTTTTATGGGGTGCCCCAGGGGCACCTCTGTTCCCTGTTATAAGATGTCACAATCTCTGGGATACACTATTGCTGTTCAGCTTGACTTCTCGTTTCTGTTGCCTGGAGCTGTACTGCTCTCAGGAAACCGTCTCATATAAATCGAGGCATCTCTGGGCATTGTATACACATATATAATTTATCTCTTTTTTGGTAAATATTTTATGGATACGGTTAAAAGCCGCGTGTTGCTATTGTGTTTTTCTCACCTCCAATTATTTTTGGAGGCGCCCGAGGGTCAGATTTAGCCTTGGCTTTCCACTGCAGCCAGCCTGAAGTGAGCAGCATCGCACCAGACCCACCGAGCAGCGAATTTGCCCCACAACAGCAGTTTAGCTGCGTAACAGCGTGGGTTATTCTCCAGAGGAACTTGGCAACGTTACACGACAGCGTTGAGCAAAGGAGGAGGAGGAGGATGCTTTGGTGGTTGTGGCAGTGGACAGGACCTGTAAGAGGATCTGAGCGCAGCGCCTGGCTTAGCAACGGGTTCTATGTGTGCAAATTATCTTTATGTCTCTGTCCCCACCTGCAAAATGAGCTTCATTATCTTCTGTTTAAAATATAATCTCCTCTGAATATAGACAGCTTTTTCAACGCGTACATAAACCACCCTGCGTGATAGGGCCCTGATCTCTGCAGGGACCTCTACAGCCATACTGATATTATTTATATATGGGAGTTTTTATAAGACATTTGAAGGACTCTGGAGATGAACCATCCTCTTGTGCTATGCCCGATATTGCCTTTTCTGTCATGCAGCATGTTGACAGTCCCTTCAGTTGTCGGCAAGCGAGAGCCATGCCAGCAGTAAGGCAAAGCCACCAAGGTCCACCTTTGGCTCCAAAGGAGACAGTCTCCAAGACAGTATTCAGCAAGAGGGTGCGAGTGCCTTGCACAACTGATCCCCTGCATTTGTGCTTGCTCATTGAGTGAGCCACAGAGCTGTTTGCATCCCAAATCTTCATCTCAGTGGGTGCAGTCCCCCTCGTATGGGTGCTCTCAGATCAGTGTGAAGCACTGGCTTGGGGGGGTGCTCTGAAATGTGATGAGTTTGCATGCAAAAGGTACAGGAAGGCAAAACTGGTTTTAAACTGGTTTGGTATCAGATGGCAGAGATTCCACTTGAGGTTAACTCTCCCTCTTAACTACATCTGATCTTGTGCCTGGTTGGAGCGTGCCTCGTGTAATGCTCACAGTTAATAATTTGTATGGGGAAGCTGATTTGGTATTTGCATTGCACTTTATTGTGCCTCTCAGGGGTCTTTTAGTCAGGCAAAAACTAATGACAGCTTAGCTGAATGTTCTCTGATGGTTTTGCAAGAGCAGGCACTGCCTTGCCTTCATCGATAAAAGGAGGGGGGTGGCAGGACTCTGTAGGTGACTGTCTTCCATCGAGGGCTGAGGAGCTAATGCTTGTTCAACTCGCTCTATAAAAGGTCATGCAGCTCACTCTGTATAAACAGATTGCAAATATTTAGTTAAAGTGGGAATGCTTGTAAAGAAGCAACTGGATGTTTTTCGTTTCTCTCCTCCCGCAGTGGGTGTATGTGTGTATCTGTTCTCTACAGATGAGGCTGCAAAACCCTGACAGGCTTGTCTTCTTATAGGGAAATCCTTGATGGAATGGCTAAGAGTAGGCACCTATCTCAGCCAGGCTCAGAAATGGTTAATTCGGGAGCCAGACAGATGTGTCTGGTCCAGGGAGATGTGTTTATCAAGCATATGTTTAGCTTCACATGCTTATTCTGCAAGGGATGCTGAAATACTTCCCCCATCTTCCAGTTGGAAATAAGTTACAGGGCACAGCTTTGCACTGAAGTGCTTTGTGTTTTCCTACATTGCCGGTTCTGGGTCCCAGGAGATAACTTGGTGCTTGTCCCATCTTTGAGGATGGCTCCTATTAGGCTTGTGAGACCTAAGTTTGCAAATCCAATTCCCAATGCTAGTGCAATCCCAGCGGAGGAACCACTGTGGATGCCTTAAAAGTCGCAGTGCCGAAGCGATGACTGGGTCTTGCCTTACGTGAGCACTGGTACAGGCACCCTGTTGGGAGCAAGGGCAGCTCTTTCCTTAAAGCAGGGCTCCCTGGTTTTGCCAAAGATGCTTTGTGCGACTGATCCATCTCTGCACAATGAAAGGGATTTACCTGATAAGTGATGAGAGTGAATCAGATGGGTTTGGAGACCTCTTTCCCACCAACCCCCCATGCAATGAGTGTACTTCCAGCTTTTTTCCCAATACGCTGTGCAGTTGTAGGGACCTTCCAAGCCCCTCTCTCTTTCTTTCAGCATCTTTCTTTACATCCCAGCCATGCCCCACATGACGGTCGGGGGGCAGAGGCACGTCGGAGGCTCAGTGCTGTGCCCGGGGCTGTTGGGGACGCAGTGGCAGATGTTCGAGCCCAGTCAGCCCAGTTCCAGTCTGGTGCTGGCCCCAGCAGACCGTGCTTCCGATCAATCAGGTTTGAGCTGCTCATGTGAGGCCAGGCTGAATTCCAGCTCCTGATGGATCGCTTTCTTCCCCAGGAACGCACTTAGGCAGAGCACGGGTGACTGGTTTGGTGGAAACTTTGTGGAGCTGGAGTGACTCTAAAGCAAGCTGTAAATATCTCGTGTGTAATGTTTAAAGATGCCCGGGCGGCACTGTTAAATATTAATCCAGCTCTATGCCTTTGTTTTGGCAGTTTCTACCAACTGCGAGGGCTGTGAGCCACAGGTGAGCACTGAGGCACTGAGCTGCGGTGACATTCCTGTCCCCATCCGGGGCTGACTCCATGACCTTGGTTTCCTTGTGCTTCTTGCCCTGCAGGCATTCATACCTGGGGAGATCAAACCAGCAGCAGCGCTCACTGCACCCTTTGCTTCCTGTTTTCTTCTCTGGGTTTATTGTCACCCTGCCCGGACCACTTTCAGTCCTTCCTTTCGAACCTATTGGCCAGTTTTAGGCAAATTAAGCCGAGATTGTTTGACAGGATTTAATCTCTTACAGTTTCTATGCAAAGCTGTGGCTGACAGAGGGGAGACTGAGATGAGCTCTTAGGCAGATGCTCTTCCCTGTGAGGGTGCTGAGGCGCTGGCACAGGGTGCCCAGAGAAGCTGTGGCTGCCCCATCCCTGCAGTGTTCAAGGCCAGGTTGGACACAGGGGCTTGGAGCACCATGCTCCGGTAGAAGGTGCCCTTGTCCCTGGCAGGGTTTGGGACTGGATGAGCTTTAAGGTCCCTTCCAATACAAACCATTCTTTGAATCTATGATTCTGTTACAGAGAAGATGAAGTAAATGCCTTGGCTTGGCACAGGGGCCATGGCCATCAGGCTTAGGTCCTTTTATGTTCAGGCACCTGGGGCTCGCTTGTTGTGTGTGCTGGAGCTGCTGGGCAGGTCTCTGCAGTGAACATCTTGCCATAAAAAGAGTCTCTGCAGCAAATAAAATCAGGGTTTATGAAAAACTTTTGGTTGTGGAATGGGTCAGATGGAAAAAGATGATCTCAGGTTGGAGCCTTCAACCCTTTGTGGTTGTTGTATGAGTTTTGGTGGTGTTTTCTGTTCGAACTCCAGAACTTTACAAAGCTGAGATGCTGCTGCATCCCTTTGCCTTTTTTTCCCCTCCTTTAAAGAAAATGGCTCTTTCTGGCAAATAGTTCATAGCACGGATTAATCTCTGTATGAAAAGCAGGAGACAGAAACGGCAGATGTTTCATTTCCAAACAGGTCACAGTGCATGAGCAGTAAACTTCTTCATGCGCAATGTCCTGCGGCTCGTGAGCGTGCGGCCCCGCTGCCCGCCCG